>JBBPDA010094741.1:0-11657 GCA_037974385.1 Arnoldichthys spilopterus
CCTCTGACCTTCCAACACACACACACACACATACACACACACACACACACAAACACACACCAGCACATGCACACACACACATGCACACACACACACACACACACACTCACAGACCAAAGAATTTTAGCCCATTCCTCTGTACAGAACAGCTTCAACACTTGAATGTTGATGGGGTTCCTCAGATTAAGTTCTCACTTCATGTCCTTTCATAACATTTCTAGTTCTTTGTGACCTCATGAGCTTTTAAACACCTTGCTTATGGAGTGATCTTTGTTGATCAAGCACTCCTGGAGAGGGTAACAATGGTCTTTCATTGGTCTGGAACTGAACATTGATAGAGTCATTTTTAGAGACCTTTTCCAGTCTGAGAAGCATCAAGAATGCTGATATTTTCTGAGGTCTTCAAAAATCTCCTTGTTTCTACCATGATACACCTGCACAAATGTGTAAATTTTTACTCTTGCATGATTGTCTTCTTATTGATTTAAAACACCTATGAAGACTCTTATTTCATCTTCAAATTAACTGCTAGAGGTCCACATTATTTTGCCACTCACAGAGTGGTAATACTAAATCTTATTCCTCAATAAATATTCTCTCATTTGTTATTTGAATTACTTTCCTCAATATCAATAAATCATCTAAATTGTTATTCAAATCCAATTTTAGAACTTTTGTGAAAACAGGATGATGTTTTCAGTCATATTTATGAAAAAAAAATCCAAAAATCACAAACTTACTTGCACCACTGTTCATGCTATTACTGAACAACTGAAAAACATTGAAGGAAGTGTGAGAAGATGCATATTTTACTTGCATTATCTTCATAGCTCAAATACAGTCCATTGCAGCATAAAGTGTGTACATGATGGTGTAAGGCCAAACCAGCGCTGTTCCAGCATTTCCTGTACATTTTGCAGCCGTTTAATACATTAGCAAAGCTAGCGGTTGAGTCATGTGACAGTTATTAAAATATCATCTATTGTAGCTCAACTACATGAAAGGAGGTGGGCATCAAAGAGAATAAAAAAAACACCTTGTAAAATCATCATCATCATCATCATCATCATCATCAACATCATCATGTGTTAAACAAATAATAGCATCAAAGCGTCGCATGTGAGAGTCAAGGCCGATGTTTGTCAAGATAAAGTCTTGCTCTTTCTCTCTCTGGTGTGTGTGAGTCAGGCCAGCCTGCTGGGAAAGTGTGTTCAGGCGGCAGCACAATGGCTCTGAGTGGCCTGGAGTTATGCTTTTAGATAACAGGGAGGAAAAAGAGGAAGAATGCCTTAACGGATGTGCTTTGAAGTTTGAGTACATTGTTTGTAATAGATAAAAGGGGTAGTAGCAGTTGTGTGTGTGTACGTGTGTGTGTGTGCATATGTGTTTGTGTGTGTGTGCGCGTGTGTGTGTGTGTGTGTGTGTGTGTGCGCGTGTGTGTGTGTTAGTGACAGTTGGCAGACCATCCTGAAGAGGAAGAAGACTGTCACCACTTTGTCACTCTACCCTCTCTTCTTTATCATCACACACACACAGTCACACACACTCACATGCACTCCAGCCCTAACGGGAAGTGTCAGGTTCCCCTTTGGCAAATTGGAAAGAAGGGATGGCGTGTGTCTTTGATGATGCTGGGCAATGCTTTCCCACTTTGATGACTTCATCTAATTCCTGTATTTCCAAAGAACAGCCTGAATAAAAGCAAAAGAAACCTGCGCTTCCTGTCCACAACAGCCTTCCCGCACTCGTGAATGGACAGCTTAACAATAAGCTGCAAAACAACATCAGGGTCAGGTCTGAATACAGCAGCAAGTGGTCTCAGAGCGCGTCGTCTCCCAGGGTCTGAGCAGTTCTGTCTGTCCTGCGACAGCCACATGCACTTGAAATGAAAACTGGCTAGCTTTAAGACAAGAGCGAGAAATTATATTTCTCTTAGCATTTTATTAACCTTTTTTTTAAAAAAGTTACCCCACCTAGTCAAGTCCATTTTATTTCTATAGTGTTTTTTATTACTGACGTTGTCACAAAGGAGTTGACAGAACCCGGGTCCAAGCCCCTAATGAGCAAGCCAAATGCAACAGAGGCAAAGAAACACTCCCCAAACTGTAGGAAGAAACCTTAGGAGACCTGGTCAAACGTAAGCAAACCGCTAACATCAGCTACGTCCATCATATTGAGTAGGTCCCCCTCAAAGCACATCTGATTGTGTTGCACGTTGTTCTGACACCATTCTTCTCAACATTGCCTTTTTCTACTGAGGGATTGGACCAGACAGGCTAGCCTTCACTCCCAATGCATCAAAAAGCCTTGGGTGCCCATGGCCCTGTTGAAGATTCATCAGCTGTCTTTGCTTAGATCTCTTTTTTTTAGATATAAACTACTGCACACCTGGAACAGTCCACAAGACCTGCCATTTTGGAGATGCTCTGACTCAGTCATCCAGCCATCACAGTAAGGTCCCAAAGTGGCTCAGATCTGTATGCTTGTGGATTGGTGTAAGAGTTTGGTTATTAAGGTTGTTTTCTATAATGCTTTTTCTGCACTACTTGTGTGAACATGCGAATATGTATGTATGCATTTAGTGAGCAATTAGAAAGCAGGATAACTACGCCCCTGGACTATACCATCACAACATTGGGCCTAAAAAGCTTTTCCACTGGAGAATCTCTATTAGTTTTGAATCATAACAAGGCTTAATATGTAAAAATCTCTCCATACTGCAGACATCGAGGAATTTCTCCACTGTAAACTGCAGAATCTGCAGTAATGGAGCATTTAATGTTAAACAGCATGATCATGTAAGAAAAAATCATGGCACATGAAAAATACATGATTCTATCTGATGCACTGCTATGCTCCCTTTTGAGCATAAAACCCCAGGGGTCAGAGGTTGTTTGATGTCCCATTCTTTCTCTATGTATAACCATGACTGAGAATAAGGAGAATGAATATTGAATATGTTGGATTTTCAGCCTAACCTCTATCTGCTGAAGTAACTGTGCAGTGCAATCGGGTCAGGGGGTTATCGTCCCTCTCCTAAGTACAAGGAAATGTGTCAAAACATCCGCCTGTGGTAACTGGCCCATATGCTGTAGATGCATCAGATGAAGATTAGATGGAAAAAGTGATGGAGTACTCCTTTAAAAGTGCTGCGCTCCCAAACCAACCCGACAGAATCCCCACCGGCCACATTCATATAATCACACACAGACATAAGTAATGGAACTTGAGTGTGGGTAAGTGGATCAGTCTTTGTTAATCAATTCCAGCAAAATTGTCCTAGAGCGGGAGAGGGAAATGAGCAAGATTAAAGGCTAGCCTGGAGCAAAATGAGATCCTCCATGAGAGCATCTCTCTTGCTCTCTCAGTCTCTCTCTCTCTCTCTCTCTCTCTCTCTCTCTCCCCTGCTCTGGGTTTTTTCACTTTTCTCTGAGGATCAGCTGAGTTGGGAGAAGAGCAAATGAGCTGAATTTGAATTTGCTCTCTGTTTAACATGTAATGGACTTTAAAGGACACAAGCTAAACTGGAGGTGTCAGGATCTGGTCCTGGAGGGCTGCGACACTGATCTACTAATTATAGAGCGTTCACAGTTGAAGCCAATGTGTTAGAAGAGGGAAAACACTCAAATGTCCTGGCCCTGCAGGTCTAAAAGCTGTAACACTTTGTGCAATGCGCAGCAGCGGCAAACCACTGACTATTAGATCTAGGCCTTCGGCTTGGGCCATAAATGTCAAAAAACAAGGAAAACAATTTGGATAAGAACAAACAACATTAATTTCTACTAGCCCTCTCTATGGGATTCTAATTGCGTGTTAGCACTAAGATAATGTTTGGCCCCATTGTAATATTTTGGCTGATTTAGATTATGTTAGGGTTTTTAAAACAAAGTCTAAAATATAAGTGATAAGATATAAAATAGATATTGAAAATCTAAACCTTCCATGTTTATAACAGACACATTAACATGTTGTCACAGCAAAAAAAAAAGCAAAACAAAAGCAAATAAGAAAGGCTGACCTTCTGCCAAATTTAGTTTTGTAACTCTACTCGCCCTGTCACATCATCGTCAATGTTGGCAGGGTGATGGTGAGCAGATGCTTCCTCTATTTCACTTGATGATTCACCACATCCATTCAAATTGCTGCTACCAATTCTGTGACATCAGCTAAGAGATGCATGTGCTGGCTTTGATTGGGAGAGAGGAAGGGCCATCCTACTCATGTAAAGGCCTTGTACTCTTCTGGCTGCATTACCAACAGGGATGGAACTCACAGTCTCCATTAATAGGACCAAATCTTACATTCTTTGCTTTTACTGTAAGTTAAGTTGCTTTAGTAAAGAGCTGCGGCCAGTTATATTTTCAGGCATTGATATATCTAGAACATAAGAGGGCCTAGAGTGATGTTTTTTTCTTACAGCATTGGCCCCACCTATTGTAAATTAGAATTTGGTGATTTTATTTTACATGTAATGCATTTACTCCTGAAAGCCTAACCAATGGGCGAGCTTCACTGACTGCAGATACCACAAAAAAAAAAAAGAAAATCCTAAATGGATGATTTTCTGTTGATTTTTAAGCAGTTAGGTACCATCACTGTAAATAAACATGTACACCAATCACTCATAGCATTAAAACAACCTGTCCATGTCCCCTCGTGCCACCAAAACAGCTTTAAGCCATTGAGGAAAAGACTCCACTGGACCTCTGAAGATGTGCTGAAGGTGTTTTTTGGTATCAGGCACCAAGATGTTAGTAGCAGATCCTGTAAGGCCAATAAGTTGTGGGGTAAAAAAATTGTACACATCATGTCACAAAATGAATCAAGAAGTAATATGGAAACATTTTTTCATGTACCATCAAAGTTGTGTGTTTTGAGGATAAACAGACCCTTGGGGTGTCCTTTATTAAACAATGAACTGCTGAGTCTTGACAATACATTCCTGATGTAACATATCCGCTAATAATTAGCATAAAATTTATCCTGTTTTGGTTCAGGTGATATGTGCATGGTGTCCTCCCCAAAGCTGGAATTAAATCCACACCACTGAGACACACTTTCATCTAACACTGAAAACCATCAAATCACTGTATGCAGTAATAGCAGCAACCGTGTGCCTTAGGTGTGCCTTTCATTCTCTGAACCATACTTAAGGGATGTATAGTAGCTTGAATGCTAATCACAGGCCATGCTGCATCTCAAGGCCTAAGAAATGACGCCTAGCTTAATCAATTTATTTAAACCCAGTTTCAGTAAACCCTCATTCTCTTTAGAACATACACTTGTTAGCAACCCTGTTAGTGTTCTTGTGCATGGATAGCCTGTTAGCCTGTTAGCAGGCAGAAGCATGTGATTTGGGGAGTTTAATACAGAGTCAAGATGCTCAGATTCTCACAGCAGGGTGCCTCTCTACATCACACAGCTATAATCCCCGACAGAGCACACACACGCACAAAAGAACACAGGCCTTGTGGGTGGATAGAGGAAAGGTTAGGATGGGAGAGAGAGGGGCGAGAGAACCGGAGGAGAGAGAGTGTGATAGAAAGAGTGGGATAAAAGAGAGAAGAAGAAAGAAGGGAAGAAGGGGGTTGTGTGGAAAAGGCAGGGAGATAGGTGGCTAGGCTGAGGAGGAAAAATGGTGGAAAATTTTCTAAAATAACCAGCTTAGCCTGAACACCACAGATATCGCACTCTTACACAGGTCTGTTTAGGCCGAATATATATTCTAAGGGTTGCATAGGGAAATCGAATAAGTATTCCACTTGTGGGCGCTGTGGGGGCAGCTGTCTAGTCCAGGTCAATATTCAAAATATACCTACAGAAAAAACTCAGGAGTAAAGTTTAGACAACAGGTTTTTTTCTGCTAAATGCATAAACAAAGTACTTTAATAATGTGCAAATATAATGCAACAGTGTAGGTTTCCAGGACTTTCTGCTTGAACCAATGACTCCTCTTTAAAATGTGAAGTAACCACAGGTCTACCCACCCCCCAACCCACCCAACCACCCATGGTGCCTGCAGTTCAATGTGTAACTCCACCCTTCCCTATATGTTTTGATGACAAATCTGCTTATTTTCCCTGCCACTGTAGTTTCTAATTAACACTATTACTTTTCCCTATGTTGATATTTGCTCACCCACCCCCCCCCAAGAAATTAATTTTATCTATTTATTTACCTTTATTTATTATTCTACTATATCGTAAAGAGGCATAGTCACACCTTTGGCACTGGGCTAGACTTCCACTGAAGTGAAAAGCTATGTTAGCTGCTAGTTGCTAAGCTAGCTCAAAATTACTAGTGTTAAAGGATATACAGTGCTCTACTTGTCTCAACTAAGTCGCTGTGACATATAAACAACAACTGGAGTTGAAGTAGACTATAATAATTAAAATGTGACAAGATGGCAGGGGGAATTTTGCTGCATTTCTGTAGAATGGAAGGACATAAAGCCACACTGTCCATGTTTTTACACAGTCAGCTGCTTCAACAGGCTGCTTAACTCACCCAACCAGTCCAGGCCATATTTACCATCTCTAATAGACATTCTTCATGATTTCTGAATCTTCTAATAGCTGTTAAAATAAAAAGAACCCCCCCATGCCCACACAAAAAAAGAGACTATGTACATGTGTGTACAGTATATGTTAGCTAGAGAAATTCCATGATGGATGTTAACCAATAAAGGGAGCTGCAGAGATGAGAATACGAGAGTGCTTCTCTTTAAAGCTCTCTGGACAGCTGCTGAGAATGCGTGTAACAGCCAAAGATTTCCCACAACTAGTCTAGACATTGGGTCCTCTTCAGACGCACAACCTGCTACAAACATTATAGCATGATATCATTACTGAGAGGAATCCAAGTCGTGGCTGTGATGTCACAGCTCAGTGGGTGGCGGTGTGATAAGCCATGTGGAATGCTGTGTGGGCTGTGTCAGTGGCAGCAAAGGGTCTCTGTTCCAAAACGCTTGACCTGCATGTTTATTATCTTTTGCTCTGTTGATGTTGTGTGTGTGTGTAAGTCTATAAATCCAATCTAATGCCAACCTTAAGCTTAGCCAAAAGTGAACTTTAGTCTCTATTGTATACTAACAAGTGCAATGTTTTGTGAAAAAGAGTTTTTTTAATTGAGGTCCTGCAAAATTATCATATCTTTTTCATCCTGGGGGAATTTAACCCTATAAAGACATAAAGACAGATGTACTATGCGATACCACCTAAACCTTAACATCAAAAAATGGTAACCTCATTATATAATCTGAATTTTGAGGAAAAACAGCCAGACACATGTACTAACAAGGTAAAAGCCATTGATTTCAGGTTGCTTTTGACCTCTGTTACCAAAAGGAGTTTAGTTTTGCAAAACACCTGCAGTTTTTTGTGCAAACAGCATGTTTTCATGTGAACACCAGCAAAATGTCCTTCTGTTAAAGCACACACACACACACACACACACACACACACACACACACACACTTTATCACGGCAAGCTGTGAATCATAAGAGTGTGTAAGCTCAGGATATCTTGCAGACTAAAACGACCTCAAGATGTTTCCAGCTGCAGACCTAGTCAACATTTGCACCTGCACCCAGGAAACACACACACACACACACACACACACACACACACACAGGCGCACACACACACACACACAGACAGACACACACACACACACTTGCACAGTAGAGCTGACGCTGCTACTAAAGCTCAAAGAACCATGTTTGCTGTAACCTGAACACAGAGAGAGCCTGAACACACATGACAGGTCTGATATGCTCCAGTCACCAATGTTGAATGTCAAGGGTTTTTACACACACTTTGTCTTCACTGAGTGTTTGACAGATGTAATGCGCTCCAGCTGACACCTGCACACAGTTAATGGACAACCAGATGGGATCTGTGCTTATTTTGCCAGCATTTTTTGACTTTTAGACTAAACCAATTTTAGTTTTAGTCCACACTTCCTCTTATAACTGCACTCATTTTAGATTAGTTACATAGAGGATACTGAATAATTCACAGTAGATACATGGAGTAAATTCATTTCTTGTTCCTCTAAATATTATTATTATCATCTTCATCGTCATCATCATCATTATCATCATCATTCATTCATTCATTTATTTTCTAAGCATTTTCACTGGGCATGCTGAAGCCTGTCCCAGCACTATCAGGGTGAAAGGCAGAAGAACAGGTCACCAGTCCATCAAAAAACAGACACACTCAGACACTGGTCATGTCAAGGGGCCAGTTTAGCATCTCCAGTCCACCTGACGTACATAGCACACTTGAAAATACATTTTAAAAGGCAAATATAAAGTTAAGAAATAACCACAGAGTAAGAGAAATGCTAAACAAGTTCACAAAAATGTTCTATACACTTATAAGGTGAAGTGAAAATTTGTCATTGTGAACACACTCAAGCACAACAAACAAATGTGACCTCTGCATTTAACCCACTGCACATGGAGCAGTGGGCAGCTATCAACAGCAGTATAGCGGGATGGTACCATGCTCAAGAGAACATCGGCGGTGCCAGGGCCAGGATTTGAACCCGCATCCTTCAGGTCCCAAGAGCAATGTCCTAACCACTAGGTCACCACTGACCACTTCAGATATATCCATCTCTTCCTGAAGAAGACCACCACACAGCCACCACAATATGACAGCATGTGAGATGTCCATCGTCATTCCTCCAAAATTAGCACTGATGTCTTAAGGGAAGACAACTTTCTTTATTTTGTTATTTATTATCCTTCCTGTATATCCTTCTATAATGTGCACATGTAGGGTCATTTGATTTTGTCCCTATAAATATTTACAAAATGTAAGCTTTCATGAGCCAGTTTATCACATAAACTGATAAGGATAAGACAAATGGACAAAACAAATGAATAAAATTAGTCTTTGTCGCAAAACCATTGTTGGCAATTACAGCCTGGAGACGTCTACAGTAGGAAGTAATTAGCTTTTAACACCAATGTGGTTAATTTGGCCCAGACATCTTGGCAAACCATCTACAGTTCAATTCATCTTCTTCCTGGATTCAGTTTCTTGGCTGATGAGATTATCCTGTAATATCTCCTCCATTTATGTTTATAGAAACAGCCCCATATCCTGGTGCTTCCACCTTCATACTTCACTGTAACTGTGGTGTCTGACTGCAGTACATTTAATCCTAGCACAAAAAGCAACAATGATTTCTAATATCTAATCCTAGGTGAGATGGATGTCTGCAGAACATTTTGATTAGATGCGTTAGAGACAGGAGCCAGGTGTCTTGCCGTTCATCTTAATGCTCCCAGCTTCATACTTCACTGTGGAAATGATGTTCCCGGGATCAGCTTGGGACCCACAGCCCATCTTTCTCTAGACATGATGAGCTGATGGCCAGATTTTGGTGAAAACTGGAACTAAATCAGGAGGACAGGAGGAGCAGTCTTGACCTATTGACCATACAATTGGGAAATCACAAGTTCGATCCTGGTGCTACAGGCATCTGTTGCAGGGAGTCTGAGAGAGCTCAACTAAGTTTCACACTCTGGGTGGGTAGGATGGCCCTCCTTCTCCACATCAGTTCAACACAATGTCTATTAGCTGAATACCAGAATTAGCAGTTAGTCTAAACGAATTATGCAGTTTAATTATGTTGAATTAGCAGCAGTTCAAAAAGATGGTGTGGAGCTTCATGTGACTCAGAAGATACACCTTCTCACCTTCAACCTCACAATGTTGGTGGTGTCGTGTGATTGGGTGGGGGTGCTTGAAATCGGCTAAATTAGGTAGAAAATTGGAAAAAAAAATCCCCACTCACCCCAAAAATATGAAGTCTTGACAAAGGCGCTAAACATCAGGTGTTTTTGCTTTTTGCGCAGGAGGAGGTTCAAAACATGTCTAAAGATAAAGATTTTCCCATAGGGCTTAGCCCCCACCCATCTCCCTCTCTCTATCCTGCCCACATTGAAAATGCAGAGCACCTGTAAAACGGGTCTGTTCTTCATCCAAATGTACCCCCCCTCCCTAGAAAGAACATGAAGAGAACATGAAGAAAGAAGGGAGAAAAGACAAAAAGGAAAAAAAAAAAACAGAAAAGAGTGATCCTCCTCATATCGATCCTCACATTAACGCACTAAATCCTCAACGGAACACATGTCAGGAGTGCTGTGCGTTTTGGATCGACGTTTTTAATAAAAATGCAATAAGGTGTGAGAAAAGGCATGAGCATGTGTGTGTGTGTGTGTGTGTATGTGTCCTGGGGCTGAGTGTTGCATCACTCTCTGCACTGATTCATACGACAGAATTTGTCTGAAGTGGTTTTAGGTGGAGGAGCGAGGGAAAAAAACATGTCTTTTAAAGATACATTTGAAGATGTTGAAGAGGCGCCCACATGGGCTTGTGTTGGTGGAAGCTGATTTTATACACTGATCTGAGTTCAGTCGTGTGCTTCATCTCATCTTAGTAAAGGCTGGGATTTGTGTAGGTGGAGATGGACCAGGAAAAAAAAAAACAGCCTCTTCTTCTTAGAGCTGGAAACTGGGTGTTGTTTCATAGTTCTGACTCTTCGACCGAGCTGCTGAGGGTTCGGAAAAGTTACCAAAGTGCATTGACAAGCAGGAAACACTTCATTACTGTGGTTGCCATGCCTCTAACATATACCAAACAGCCATAACATTAAAACCACCTGCCAAATATTGTGTGAGTTCCCCTCCTGCCACCAAAACAGCTCAGACTCATTGAGGCATGGACTCCACAAGATATCTGGAGGCCTGGTGTGGTATCTGTTCCTGTAACTTGCGAGGTGGTGCCTGCATGGACCAGGCTGGGTTGTTCAGTTGTTCTGCCACTGCCTTCAGAGAATAACATTACCATGAAGGGCAGTACTTGGTCTGCAGCAATTTTAGGTAAATGGTGTCAAAGTAAAATCCACATGAATGCAGGACCCAGCAGAAGATTGCCCAGAGCATCACACCGCATCCACCAGCTCGCCTTCTTCCTTTAGTGCTGTGGTTGTCAAACTGGGTGGCACGCCCCAATTGTAAGCTAATTACAATTGTAGGTGATGGGGGTGGGGGGGTGGGGGTGGGGCGGGGGTGATGGCTAGATGGGTGCAAGGCAAGGCTTTGCTAATACAATGGTGGGTATTGAGGAGAGACCAGGGTGTGTTATATGTCCGAAATACTAGCTTATGACGATTTGAGTCCAAACAAGATCAGACCAATTCCACACGTTGCTGGGTATTTTTAGAAACAGTGATATTCCATTTTTATTTTTATCATTTTTAACGATTTGAGGAACAAAAGATCTCAATCTGATTTAGCATCTGTGGGATGTGCTGAACAACCCAGCCTGGTCCATGCAGTCTGGTGGCAGGAGGGGAACCCACACAATATTTGGCAGGTGGTTTTAATGTTATGGCTGTTTGGTATATATTGGAGGCATGGCAAAAGTTTGAGAAACGCTGCCTTAGTACATCCTGGTGCACACATTGCAATCATATCAATGCTGTGCTGAGAATGACGCACCCCCAAATAATACCCTGGAGGTCATGATCATTGATGGATACTTAAGGGGTCATAACAAAAGTGAAGTGAAGTGAAGTGAAAGTGACTATTTGTCATTGTGAACACACTCAAGCACCACAACGAAATGCAACCTCT
>JBBPDA010094822.1:0-11653 GCA_037974385.1 Arnoldichthys spilopterus
GTGTGTGTGTGTGTGTGTGTGTGTGTGTGTGTGTGTGTGTGTGTGTGTGTGTGTGCGCGTGTGTGTGTGTGTGTGTGCGCGTGTGTGATCGTGTGTGTGCATGTGTGTGTGTGTGTGTTGGCCAGCCCTTGCTGCCGTTCGTCTGCTTAAGCATTACTTACTAACAGGGCTGGGATTTAAGGCGGACTAAAGACCCACACTGATACTTACTAACAAGGCTGGGATTTAAGGTGGACTGGAGACTCACACTGATCGTGAAGGCAGGCACTGATAACGGAACACTGCTGTGAGCATTTTATTGCAAATCCTTCTCCTCCCAAAGGTACTAGAATTAGTTGAGGTTGGGGCTCTAAACCGGTGTTCATCCAGCTGATACAGAAAAGGCCCTTCAGCAAACTGTCACAAGAAGCTGTAACACACAACCCTCTGGGTGTGGATGCTGTGGCATTAAAGGAACAATTTGGGAAAAATCAGACCTCCACAGTGTTCCACTGAACCCATATTTGATTGATTAGCTGAGATGTGCAGAGCAAAACTCAAATGGCATCCAGATCTTTATAAGAGCAAAGCAGATTTGTGGGTGTGGTTTACTACACATTTTTACTTGCTGTGAGCTTTTGGGCAAATACTGGGGCTGCAGACTGAATGCAGAATGTTGGATCAGGTTTCTCTGTATTTACAATGTCACAAACCAATGCTAGGTCAGCACTCCTGCTCCTGAGGTAGCTTACGGTATGTCATAGTGAAACAAAAAAATAAACTATGTTTTACATGTTTGGTTTTATTAATTGTTTGAATATGACTTTTGCTGTACACCCCTTTGGTCAACCTCCAAAACAAATATGAGTAGGCCACACTCTCACTTGTAAGACATTTATAAGTGAAGTGAAAATTACATTTTGTCATTGTGAACATACTTAAGCACCACCATGAAATGCCTCTGCATTTAACCCATCACACATGCACACGTGGAGCAACAGGCAGCTATTAATAGTACCTTGCTCAAGGGTACCTCAGTGGGACTTGAAACTGCGACCTTCAGTTCACAAAGACAATTTACTAACCACTAGGTCACCAAAAGAGTTTTACTGCACTCCACCAGAGTTTTACTGCACTGAGCAGGTTGGTGTCAGTGCTGATGTATACTGTCCATGAAGGTCCACAGTGGTCAAGTGATGTAAATTCTGTCATCAGTCCATGTGTCCATCCATGCCTGTCAGTGTCTGTCCACGTCTGTCCACGTCCAATTTGAACGAAGTTTGAATGAAATGAAGTTTAAAAGACGCTTTGTGATAATACAGGATTCAGTGGACACATTGTGCAGACAGCACGATCTTTTCCAAGAGAGAAAACCATGTGGTGAAATTCTTATGGGAAATCCTTGGTCTGGACAAAGAAATCTGCCGATCCTGTCGTCTGTAAGGCCTACCGAGAAATTAGCTGACAAATCAAAAAACGATCCATCTCTTTGTCTACTATACTTCACACACACACACACACACACACAAAATCCTGTGAGCTCGACAGTTCTCTAAAGTCACAGCCCCAACACCCCTCCCAACCTCTTGCGCTCTAGGCCCATGGGGAGTCTTTGATAACGCTCCTCATTGACAAATGACTCTCTGTCGCCATGTGAGCATCACCTGAGCCTGAGCCTGGAGTTCTGAGCCGAACGGGCCCGCAGCCATGTGACAAGGTGTGTCAGGGATGCAAGCCTCAAGACCCCTCCATCCCCACCCACACCCCACCCCATCGATCTGCAGCCCACACAGCCTGTCACAGCTAGCAGCTAGCTTAGTCTGACCTTACAGCTTTAAAGGGAAACATCACTCAGCCCTCTGTGTGTGTGTGTGTGTGTGTGTGTGTGTGTGTGTGTGTGTGTGTTTGTTGTGTTAGTGGAGTGCTTCTAATTTGACAGTGACCGACCTACAGCTCAGATGAGCTAGAGAGAGAATCAAAAGAAGTGAAAGAAAGAAAACAGAAAAATGAGGAGCAGGAAAGAAAGATAGAGAATAATAAAAGACAGTCAGAGAGAGATAATGAGAAACAATAGTAAGAGAAAAAAGGACAATAGGGACGGTAAGTGAGAGAAAGAAAGAGAAACAAAAAGTGAGTGATTATTTGCCATTGTAAAAACACCACAATGAAATGTGACCTCTGCATTTAACCGATTCGTATAGGAGCAGTAGGCAGCTGACGTGGGCAGCACCTTGGGAGCAGGGCTTGGGAATGGTACCTTGCTCACAGGTACCTCATTGATATTCGTACTGGTCTGGGATTTGAACCGGTGACCTTTAAATCACAGGAGCAATTCTCGAACATTTACACCACCACTGCCCCATAGATAGATAGATAGATAGATAGATAGATAGATAGATAGATAGATAGATAGATAGATAGATAGATAGATAGATAGAGGGAAAGCAAGAGAGAGAAAGAGAGCAGGCTTATTAGCAGTAGGGGTTGTTGGCTCTGGTCCAATCAGACAGTGGATCTTCAAACAGACTATAGTTATGATTAAAGTGGGTGGGGCTTGCCAGGGTCACAATACACACGCAGGTTGATGGATGGAGTGACAAGCTGTCAGAGAGAACGAGGGATAGATGTTTGAGGTAGTGCCATGCCCTTACACTAATTTTGCTCTCCTTCTCTCCATGCCTTGACTTTCTTTTTTTATATCCCAATCTGTCTCTCTCTGCCGACCTTGAACACCCAAGAGCAGACAAAGGCCATCTGAGCAAAAGGGGAGGGGGGGGGTAAAATTCTAAAAAAAACAAAAACAAATCCTGAAAGGCCTGACCCAGAAGGAAATGCTGAGAGTAGCATTCTGTGCACACACACCCACATAGACACACACAAACTTTTTGCGCCTTTGTCTTTCTCTCTCGCGCTCTCTGTCTCTCTGCCTCTGAGAGCTGATTGGTTGGCATTACTGCTACTAAGAGCAGATTGGTTGGCTTTACTGCTACTGAAAGCTGTGTAGTTGGTGAACTAGCTAACACTTTGGTTAAGAAACAGGCCTGCAATAGGCTCTGTTAGAAAGTTCTACAGTTTTGCAAAAAAGCTCCATATGAGCCCCCTTTAGTGACTGGCCTTTCTGGGAGCTACTCTTCAATACAGCTTCTTGTGAAATGTATGCTGGGTATTGTAGTGAAAGAACAATTATAAAAAATTGCATCTAGTAAAATCATTAATTCTGTTAAACCAGTGTGGCTCAGGAACATGCAGAATACTCAGTAACAACACAGATAACATGCTGTCACCTGTTAAATGCTTAAACACCTTAATAAACATGCCTATACACTAGGATATGACATATTACTCCATAAACACCTTAATAAACACTCTATACACTAGAATAGGAGAAATTACACCATAAACACCTCAGTAAACTCTCCAATATACTAGAATAGGAGTTATTATACCATAAACCCCTCAGTAAACTGTACTGTACACTAGAATAGGAGATATTATACCATAAACACCTCAATAAACTCTCCTTTATACTAGAATATGATATATTATACCATAAACACCTTAGTAAACTGTCCTATACACTACAGTGAGTAGAAGTAAAAGTAGAGATGCTCAAAAAATTTTCTGTGGATCACGGTCCCAGTCCAGCCATTTTATTTAGTGTGTTTGTGGGTTCTGGGGCAGCAACATTCCTGACTCAGCTCATGAAGGAGATGATAATGAGTTAATGAGCTGATTCAGGAGAAAATATACAAAATATGGAGGAGGAGAGGGAAAGGGGTCAGAGAGAATTGTGATAAACCAGAAAACTAACTCACATAAATCACAGCCTGACTCACTGCTGTATTCTGGTCCACAGTAGTATGTGTGAGCACACTCTGGCTCTGTCCTCCCTTTTCTGCAGTTGTATCTAGTTTCCTCAAACACACATACTCCACACAAGGGAGAGATTGCTGGCAAAGAGTGCTACACACACACATTCTTTGTTTATTTTCATTTTCCTTGTTTCTTTCTTTCTTTCTTTTTTTCTTTCTTTCTTTCCTTCTTTCTTTTTTTTCCTTTGTGTTACCTCTCTGTTCTTCTTTCCCTCTTTTTTTTTCTTTCTCTCTGTCCTGTTTCTGTCTTTCTTTCCCCTTTTATTCTCTCTGTCGCTATCTCTATCTCTGTCTCTGCCTCCCTCTCTCTCTCTCTCTCTCTCTCTCTCTCGCTCTCGCTCTCTCTCTCTCACTCTCTCTCGCTCTCACTCGTTATCTTTCTACTGAGACCAAATCCCAACTCGAAAAGAGCTCCACTATAACCAATGGCCTATAAGTGGCTCACTCACCCATCAGTCATAACATATTCAACCACTGTTTCCAAGACTCATCAGATCTGTCAGACATCTGACAAAATGAGGTCATCACTGTATCTCTCTCTCTCCCTCCCTCTCTCTGTCTCTTTCCCTCCCTCCCTCTCTCTCTCCCTTCATCTCTCTCTCACTCTCTATCTATCCATCTCTTTCTCACTCTCTTTGTTTGTTTTGTTTTTCCTCTTTCTTTCTCTCCTCTTATCTCTATCATCAAGACTGGACTGTTTGGAGATGCGTAAAAAGTAGTAATGAATTATGGGCAGCAGCATTAATGTTCCATGTGCATAAAGTGCAGTTATAGTGTTGTATGTATCCCTATACATTTGTGGTGAAAGGGATTAGATTTTATATTGAGATGAACTGATCAGGAACAGCACGCTTGGGTTTTTGGTCAGGAAACAGAGCTAGAAAGTGCATGTGTGCATAAATAAACCTGAGTAGACATTTTCACAGATGTCAATAGTTTGAGTTTGTGTGTGTGTGTGTGTGTGTGTGTGTATATGTGTATGTGTGTATGAAACAATTGCAGCATGCAGTTTCTGGATGCATGCTTCAGTAGCGGGTGGCCAGGGGCTCGGCTGGACATTGAGCAGGGGAAGCAGCTATTGTATAGTTTGGCTTAGCTGGTGCTGATGCTGCAGTACCATTTGCTGGGCAGCAGGGGGACAGAAGGGTTATGGGATGGGGTGTGAGGAGTCATCCATGATGCGCAGACTGTGTGCGCTGATGGTGTAGGACCAGTGATCCTGCCCCATTACATTTTACATTTACATTTTATTCATTTGGCTGACGCTTTTATCTTTTTAAAGCGACTTCCAGGAGGGAGGAAACAATCAAGCATTATCACTGTACAGGGCAACACTGAGGTGAGTGCTGCAAGGAAGTTCAACGCATTTCTCTTAATTGTAAAAAAATAACAATAGACAGCCATACATATGCCAAGTGCTTACAATAACCACCGACAGCAATTATGTGCTGAGGTGGGTGCGTAACGGTTGAGTCTTCAGACAATTCTTAAATGTGGAGATAGATTCTGCAGATCTAGTGTCACTGGGAAGTTCAGTCCACCTTTGAGGAACAGTGTAGGAGAGTAGTCTGGAGTGGTGTTTGATTCCATGTTGGGATGGAATCTCCAACTGCTGGTCCCTCGCTGATCTAAGTGATCTGGTGGGTGTGTAGGTCTGGATCAGTGTTCCCATGTAGAAGGGAGCTGATACATTGATGATCTTGTAGGCGAGCATTGCCCCATTCTGCTATCTGGACCAGCTTGAACCACCATGATACCCTATTATTTATTCTTTTTCTCTTGTTTGTTATTGCTATCCGGTGTCGACCAGAGGAGGATGCGTTCCCCTTCTAAGCCTTGGTTCCTCTCAAGGTTTCTTCCTACAGCTAGGGAGTTTTTTCTCGCCTCAGACCCGATTTCTGTAAAGCTGCTTTTTGACAATTTCAATTGTAAAAAGCACTATAGAAATAAACTTGACTGACTTGACCTAACTTGTATTATATGAAATAGAAGAGGTGCATCAGTGATCACCTCCCCTGATTTTAAAGGATCTTGTGGTCAGGAGCAATACAGTTTCCCATACAACACAGTGACTGTCTATACTGTTTCTGCTGCATGGTACTGACTTGACTCTACTCGCATTAGGCCCTGATTTATTTAAAATAAATCAAATAAATCAAATAAATATAGTCGCTGGTACTATTTTCTGCACCTACTCCATCATGGTTAAACTAAAATATGGCCAGACTTTCAGCGTTCTTCATTGCTGCTGTGTTTGTCTCAATGTAGATGACATCAAAGCAGTTCCTTGCAGGCAGATTCATAAAGGAGGCACTTAATGCTGTGAAAAACAAATGTAGCACCAGATACCAAAAAGTGAGGCAAGCCTGTACCATGCAGTAAAAAAAACAACTTTAGTTGGGCAGGAGCTTTTCAGTGAGTGATGACCAGATCTCTAGCTAAACAGGACGATGGCATTTAGTCATTTTGTTGCCCAGACCCAGCTCCCAATGGAGATCAGATACCCCTACCAAATGTGGCCAGTTTCAAAAAAAAGCTAAAATGTTTTCCACTGCCACCCCCACTAGTATGCAGTTTTATCTTTATCTTTTAGTTTATTTAAAATCTTACTTATTTCTTCTAGCTTGATTTTATTGCTTTTTTCTTGCTTTTTAAAGCTCATTTTATATATGTAAAGCACATTAAATGTGTATTATAATGTGCTTCAGATATAAACTTGCCTTGTCTTGCCTTGTATTCAGTTATCCAATGCATTTATTAATTAAGAAATTTGTTTATTTATGTATTTATTTATCAATGTGAATTAGCTGCCAATATTACAAAGTTGTTGTTTTTTTTTTTTACATTTCACTGATATCCCTGCAGCATAAAGGCTTTTGTAGTGACATTCAAGCACTGACCAGGTCTGATCGAGAAATGTAAAATGTGTTGGCACATTGGTGGACTAGCAGACCCTGAATCTTTTACTCTGAATGTGTGGTTTACACAAACTGACTGCAAAGGTCTTTTATTTTGAAGCAGTTGCCCAAGCAGGGCCTTCTTTTGCCTTGTCTGGGGCTGTTTGTTGCTCCGTGTGTGTGTGTGTGTGTGTGTGTGTGTGTGTGTGTGTGTGTTTATCCTCTGGGCCTCAGTGCAGCTCCAGGTCTTTATTTGCCAGATCGATGTCGACGTTATGGTGGCCGAGCTTGGTGCCTGCTGCTGCTGTGGGTGGATTTTAATGATGCCTTTATTTTGGCAGTGAACCCATGGATAAGAACAGATTATGTGTCTCTTTTAGTGTGGAGGTGCACATGTGTGTGTTGTCGTGGAGACAAGGGTTAGTCTAAAGACTGTGGCAGATCCCATGATTCCCTCCGGCTGTGTGTGAACCTGACTGATGGGCTTGCACTTCTGACTGTTTTCTGTTTCAAACAAAGACAGGGAAAACATTAGGGATGTTTTTTTATGCAAAAGAAGACTAAGGAATAATTAAAGAGCCCAAAACCAATACATTTTAACACTAGAATCTGTGAAGCCAACGAAAATTCTCATAAGGAGCCCTACCCTACATGCCCACCATTAACACCTTTTCGATAAGCAAAGTTAAGTCAGCCCACAGTTTTTGTCCATGCCCCAGTTGTGTGTGTATGAGAGAGAGAGTGTGTCAGCATCATAAAAATTCTATGCAGTAAAGAAATATTGTTAACTTGCACAAAGTTCTGTCTGTGCACTGTGCAGCACATGAAACCCTGCTCACAATGAAAATGACTGCTCTTCAAAAAAGACAAAATACTATTTAGACTTGCATGTGCAGCATGTTCCTCTTCTCTATTCATTCTTTTCGACTGTGGTCAGAGACACAGGGAAACCGATGTCTTTGACTTCACGGCCAATCGGCCAACTCCTTGTTTCCTCAACTTCTTTTTCCCCTCTATTGCTTTTCCCACCTAATTTCCTTATTCCTACCAGGGTTGGCAGTGGTGACCTAGTGGTTAGGATCTTGCCATTCTGAACTGAATTCTGAAGTTCAAACCCAGGTACTACTGAGGTACCCTTGAGCAAGGTACGGTCCCACTACACTGTTCCCCATGCACTTGTTATAGCTGCCCGCTGCTCCACGTGTGCACATGTGATGGGTTTAATGGAGAGCTCACATTTTGTTTGTGGTGCACTTTGTGTGTGATTAAGTGTGTTCACAAAGACAATAAGTCATTTTCACTATAGCACAACATTGCTCATAATACCTTGCTCTATGGCTCATGGGTAATTTATTGCTATAGTGCAAAAGCAGGTGGGGTTAGAGAAAGGGCAGAAATCAGGTGAGAAAAGAATAGAAGAAAAAAAGGTTGACAGATACGGAGTTTGGTGTTTTTAGAGTTAATCGAAATGGGCAGCTAGCCGATGAAGCCAAAAACAGCAGCTTCCCTGATGCACTAAACACAGTCGTGAGAACAGAAAGGGAACACGGGTTTTTCAATTGTCTACATGCAGTGTAAACTGTGGGAGCTCATACACACTGACTCAGTTTCTCTCTCTCTAACACACACAGCTGGAGCTCCCACAAAAAGTGTGGGTTAATTTACTTCCTGTAACAAATGGTGTTAATGGTGTACTTTGGGTGGTCCCACACTGAGAGAGAGTTCAAGTTCTCAATAATCTAAGTGATATGGTCCAATGGTGATGTTCACATGGCCCTATTTACCACCCCCACTTAAAAAATTATTATTTTTTTAATTACCTGTTTCTGATCTATCCCTTAGAGTTTAAAAGACTATTATTGTGTCTTTAACACAGATATGTAAACGGCCTCTGTTCTAATTGGTTGCCATTAATCGAGTCTCATAAATGAAGTCCGGGTTGAAACAATTTCTTATTGTGAGTGGGTGTAGCTACCTTTAGGCTAAATAAGTGGTCACATGTAAGTGAGTTTGCTGTTGTGATATCACAACCATAAAGAGTTTCAAACTGGCTGTTTCTGTGGCTTAGTTTCTGCTGTGTGGGTTGAAGAGTATTTTTTAAGATAACTACATTTACATTACATCAGGAAAGTGTGAAAAATTCACTTGCATGATAAGAGGACTTTAATATAAACGTTTTTAAGGGTTAAGGACTTCAAAGGAGTTTCCCATAACCCCCCCTCCCGGCTGCGTAAACCCAACTGAAGTTCTTATCGGTCTGTGGCACTAGCTTATTGGCTGAGCCCTGGAGCCACAGGATGTCTTATTGGATACCAAATGTGTCAGTTACTGCCGCCGAATGTTGTCATGTCGTTTCCCGGGGCTGACTGAGATTAACACATGTCTAAATTCCTGCTGATTCACTCTGGGTTGCTCAGCATGGATCTCTGTTCTCCTGTCACTGTGAGTTATATTAATTAGACTGTTAACATGAGAGAATCTGCACTGATGTGGATCAGCTTTACTCCTCTACACAACCCCACGGTGAGAGAAGGAGAAGGCTAACAGCAATTCAGTTCAGTTTGATTTACATTGCAGATTCAACAGCTGGCTTTGTTTCAAAATGTCCAGAATATTACCCAGTACTGATATGACCTGGTACTGACCACCCGACCATTATGAGAGCCAACCTGCATTGCCCAACCAAAATCAGTGCCACCCCACATTACTCAACTGTCATGAGAGCCAACCCCTTTTAAGAGCCAAACTATATTGCCCGACTGTTACGAGAGCCAACCATTACCACTATTGGCAGACCATTGTGAAGGCCAACCTGTATCACCCGGCAGTTATGATAGCCAACAGGCATCACCTAAAAGAGGTGATAGGGGCCAACCTGCATTACTTAACCAATTTGAGAGGAGCCATGAAGCATTTCCCAAACACTTCTGTTGGCCATGATACATTGAATGACCATTATAAGAGCCATCCTGCATCGCTCTTATGAGGGCAAATTCATATCAGCCGACAGTTATGAGAACCAACCAGCATCTCCTGAGCGTTATGAAGCCAATCCGCATCGCCCAACAATTTGGAGGGCCTGAATCGGTCGACAGTTACAAGACCCAATCCTCATCTCCCAGCTGATACGAGAACTGACCTGTACTACCAGAAAGTTACGAGAGCCAGTCCGCATTGCCTGACAGTAATAAGAGCCAACCTGCTTTGGCTTATCATAATGTAGTTATATTTGTACTTTTAGTTACGCTTTACCAATCAGCAGAGCAAGCAAAAGATATTTTGGGTGTAATTTATCAGGGGAGGATGTGAAGATGTTCTGCCCATGTAGTTGCAATATTTTGGACACCTCTGGGTGCAATAATGCATTTGTTAAATTTTTGAAATAAAACAAATTTTAAAACAAAACATTTTTTTCTGCAAATGTTAACACACAGTTACTTTATATTTAACTAACCTAAGCATGAGAAAAACAACAATGGCATTTGTAGCATGTGCAAAAGCTGTAAGACTTAATTAACTTATTAACCTTTATCCAATGGTGGTTGGATTTCGTCAATTTCTGCCCAGTTTTGTATAGTTGTCTCAAGTTAGCTTAATAACTTTAGATCAGAAGGTCATAGAAACATTATTCAAATGAGCACCACCGTGTTTTTGTAAGCACATGTTTTACAGATTATAAAAAAATAAAAGCACATAAATTAAGAATGAATTGAGAAAGGCCACTTTTAACCAGTAGATTGATTAAGAATCCTGTCATATTAAATGGAAATCGTTTATTTTGCCGGCGGTGCCAGTACCACTAGGGGGCACTGCAAATAAAGGCATAATTGACTTGTTTGGATGGGTGAAGGGCTGTTGTTAGAAAATGTCAGCTGATGAGGATTCCAGATCATAAATTCTGATTCTTCAAACATTTTCATAACAGACAGACTCCTCCAAGCAAAGGATCTAAAAACTGAAGCTACAGAGACAGGAATGCTGTAGGGAGATATGAAAGTGCTTTCTTTAGCCTTCTCTTGCTTTTTAGATCTTCAGGAGAGGAGGAACCTGAGGCTAAAGGGGCTCAGGCTTTTGCAAAGCTGTATAGAAAATCTAAAGCTAGAAAAACAGAATTAGACTTAGAATGTCCTATTATCATCTAAACTAAGACATTTGCCTATAGCCCTGCCCCTTCGGTTCACAGCAATTTACTTCTGCCTAATTACCCTTTAGCAGTTTAGCTCTGCTCATTCAGTCTACAGATTAGCCCTGCCTATTTAGCCAAAAGCAATTTAGCTCCACCCATTCAACCTACACCTTTTTAGCCCCTCCCTTTTAGCCTACAGCAGTTTAGCCCATCCATTAAGTCTACAGCACTTTGGCATCACCCATTCTGTCTACAACAATGTAACCACTCTTATTCAGCTTTCAACATTTACATTTTGTTATTATTCAATGCCAAATGGACCAATAAAAATACTCCAAAATTGCTAAAATGTACACTTACACTGAAATTCAAAGTTCTATCTTTCTCCTGTACAGCTGGTGTTTTGCAGGAGGGTATGGCATTTATTTTTTGATGGATGCAAAGCTGTTATTTGTCATACGTGGGGGGCCTAAAAACAGGGAAAATACAGAAAGGTCAGTAGTATAGAAGGATACAATATGGAAGAGACCTAGAAGATCAGGGGGTTGAGAGGTCTGACTCTCACTCCAGTCCAGATGTGTGTTGTTGACCTTTTTTATTGTCCTGAGTGTGTGCCCTGATTCTGAAGTGTATGTGATGCTTCACAGCTGTTTGGAGGGTCTCTAACTCAATTCCATCCATTTAGTGCCGCAAGGGACAATCTGCTTCTGCCTCACCACACACACACACACACACACACACACACACACACACACACACACACACACATACACACACAC
>JBBPDA010094833.1:0-34985 GCA_037974385.1 Arnoldichthys spilopterus
TGTATATATATACACACACACACATACACACACACACATACATACATATATATACAGTATATATATATATATCACAGCACACAAAAATGCTCTTTATCTGCATATTGCTGTATCATTTGCTGTATCAGTATAGCAAACTCAACCACCGAAACATGACATGTAGCCCTATGAATGACATATTTTAAGAGACGGGAAATGGGAAAAGCACTTCGGTTTCAAACTCTGTTAAAATCAGTATTTACAGTTTTTATTTGAACCATGTGTGTGTGCTTGCAAAGTGATGTCTCCAGACCTACTTGGAAAAGGATGAAGATGAGGAAGAGCTCATAGACAACACTGACGCAGAGCCAGAAGCGCCAATATGCTAAAATGAGAGAAAGAATACATTGTCAACCTGCAAACAGTTCTACTCATGTGCACTATGTTTGCCATACATTAAAATCTTTATGCCACACAAGGCATGTATGAGTCATCAACCAGGTTCATAGTCAGGCCCAGAAGTAACAGTTAAAAAAAAATGTAACCCCTGTATGAATAGAATTATCAAATAAATAAATAAATAAATAAATAAATTAAAAAAAAAAAAAAGAGTCCTGCATCCTGAGGCGAAAAAGAAGCAGGCCATTCTACAAGCCCTGATATTTTAACCCAATCATCTGGTCATAATAAATAGGCTAAAAACAGTTGACAAACATGGCTTTTAAGTTTATCTGTAAATGGTCATAATTGTTTTGCTAACTGGTGTACATATTTAGACTGCAGAGAGAGGGCACACTCCTGAAGCCACTGCATGAGCCACGCATACTCTGTGGGAAAGAGGTGTTCCCAATAGGCTTGCACTGATTTGATTTACCGCACTTTTTAAAGACCCCCCCCTAAATGTAGGAGCATTAATAATACTTATGTTTTTTAATTTGAGAATATAATAATATGTTGTTTTTTTTTAAAGTTGTTACATTTCAAGTAAATTTCCCCTGAAGGGGATCAATAAAGTTATATTCGCCTTTCTTCAACCTTTACGACAATGTTAATGTTTGCTAGGCTCTACACTAAAATGAATACTATTTATATAATCTATACATGAATTAAGGCATTTAAATCAGTATGACGTTATACATGGAGTCTCTTTGCCTGTTAGCTATTTGAGGGAGCTGCAAAGCGGGTCTGCTGAATAAAACATTTGTACATAAAAGGTATGTTTAGTTTGTTTTCAGACATTTTATATCCTATAAATAAGCACTAACTGGAAATACCACTGTAATTAACTTTTTGCAATAGTCCAATATTCCCAGCTGATTATCAAATAGACTTTTTGTTTGAAAAGCCCATCACTACTTTTCAATGTCACTTTGTAAATTACATGCATACTACAGGTGCAAGAATATAAACAATAAATCCCCATATTGGGGCTTATCTTATTGAAATTATACTAAGCCTGTCTTGTTTTATACCTCACTATCAATCCCCTGTCCCCTTTCTCCCGGTTGCTCAGTTGCCATGTTACTTCTTTCAGCTATAATAAAGTAAGCCCTTATTTTGGACCCTGGAGGCCGCAGCTCCACTCATCACCCACTACAGTTACTCTGGAGCTTTTTTCGCCCCTCCTCTGTCAGAAGCTCCCTGGGAGGATAATGTATATCTTTGGTTATACTGTGTCTCTTCAGCAATGCAGGAAAAAGGTTTGAGAATGTGCTCCACTGCCCCCACCCACCCCAACTGCCTGCCCTTTCAACCAAACACCCACTGAAAAAACTGGGGCTGATCAGAAAACAGGCATCACACTAGAGTAACTGGTCATTCAAGAGTCTCAATAACATACATCAAGTTAGAGGACAGGCAGAGAAGTAGGAGACTTGTTCAGCAGGCTAAGTGAGTCTGCTTTGAAAGTGACAGACATTCTTGTGCGGCATACAGCAATCAGCCATAACATTAACAGCCCCTGCTAATATGGAGCAGGTCGCGCATGCTGCTGAAACAGCATGGCTTGTGGTGCACTGTGTGTTCTGACGCCCTTCTGTAAGAGTCAGCATTCACTTTTTAAACTATAGTTGCTCTTCTGTGGGACTGGACGAGAGGAGCTACCTCTTACCCTATTAGTGAGGCATGGGTGCCCATGACCCATCGATAACCCAGTCGTCCCTTCTTGCATCACTTTTTGGTCGCCCATTTTTCATGCTTCCAGCACATCGACTTCAAGAGCCGACACTTCAGCGGTTCACATGCTGCCTAATATATCCCACCCCCTGACAGATGCCACTATACTGAAGTAACCAGTCAGTCAAGTCATTGTTACTCATTGCATCTGTCAGTGGCATTAATGTTATGGCTGATCTAAGTATGCATGGGTAAGTAGCTCTTCCTGCTTGTTTACCATAGCATCAAGAACCACCTATGAAGAAACACTAAACAGTAGGGCACAGAGCATAGCAACAGTTAACACAGCAACTCTGCAACCAACACAGATCCATAAATGAGAACACATCCAGCTGATGGCAGAAGAAAGAATGCCTGTGTGAGGTAAAACATCAGCTGAAGTCACCATAAATGTCTACAGCAGAAAACAGAAAAACTATAATCAATATTAAACATGCAAACACCAGATTACATAATAAAGAGGTTAGCAGAGCAAGTGCAACTTTGTTGTACAGTTCATGCACACAGAATTGATGACGAACCTCTATGAAAATGTTCGGAATTTTAGCATTGCTCCCTTTCTGCCATTGTACTCGACTCCTCCCTCCCTTTTTCTTCACAGATTCTTTTCCTCTCAACAAGGATATCTGTGCAGATGACCCAGTTGTTGTAGGTAACCAATGTCCCATGTTAATTTGATTAAAGCAGTAATATTCATAGATAAATGGTCTAAAGGCATCTTTACGTTTCTGTGAGCAGGGCCTTGCTGCTTTTGGCCCTTGTTATGACTGAGCATGAAGCACCAGTCTGTTTATTTGCTTCCAAAGTGCAAATATATACACATTATGCACAAGACACCAAACGGTCTTGCTCTTACCTGGATGTGGTCGTGAGAAAGGACCATCTTTGGCTTGTGTCACTCCAAAGCACAGGAACACCAGGATACTTGCCACAATCCCTCTGAAACAAACCCATTAACATGGTTCTCATTGTATAAATACAAATATTATATAGATTAATATTATAGACAAATTAATGTTAGGAGCAAAACGTGGCATTTTTACACATGGCGTAAGTGGTGTATAACAAAACTGCATTCACCATCAATATGTTACTGTCGTCATCAATTGGGATACGCAATCAATTGCAGTGATTGTTATTCTATAATTAGTATTACATTTCTTAAGTATTCTAATCACTTTTTACAGCATTGCTACTTCATCATCTACATGGTCTCACATTTTTAGGCAGATTTATGGTCTAATTTAGGTTTTAGGCCAGAAATTGTAACACTTCAGAATTTCAGTGTATATGCTGTTATTCACAAATAGAATAACACACCAACTTACAGCATATGGGCTTTACAGCACATATTGCACCACTATAGGCACTAGCTCATGGGGCTCGTCTGATAGCACAGTCCTCTGAACCTGGTAATCTACAGCAGACGCTGTCCACAGATAATCCTGTTAAGCAGCAGCCACTTTCTGATGAGAATACCCAGCCCCGCCCAGTCCTACATACCCATCCTATTTCTGTCCACTCTACTTGTAGCTTCACCTACAGTAAAGGGCAGTGTTCAGTTCACAACGTAAAAGCTAACAATGTGGATAGTGTGCGTGACTACCTGTATTTTGCGATCTAACATTCAGAGAACCACATTCAGTCTGGTGTTGGAACTATGCACTCCAGGTCAGGGTCACTCTGACATCATGATGGATTTGTGTTTACACAATCATGTCCTCTGACAGGGTTAGTGTTCACATACACACACGCACTGTAAATGGCATTCGTATGAGTGTGTATGTTTTTTTTGTGCAGATACTCAAACTCACCTCTTAGTGTTGTAGGCGGTGTCTTGTGGCGTCTCCTCCAACAGGGTCACGTAAACCAAAGCACATGTCAGTATGAACAACACAGTCAGGGTGTGTGCTCTCCTGCGGATAGAATGACAGCAAGAGTGTGTGTTATTTGCCAAATTATTGTAATGCATAGGCACACTTTTAAAATACCTCTCTCCCTGCATCTAGCACAGGTGTGCTGCTTGAATGGCACCGCACCAAAGGGTTTGCCTCACCTCATAACCTGTTAAGCTGGTGAGGGCCTTTAGAGGCACTGACTGACACACAGGCATTGTTGCTTCACACCTCTATCTGAAAGAGGCAGTTTCACATTCATAGAGTCACAGTCATAAGACAACGTCTTCCAAACATTTCCATAGCTATTTTGTCCTCCGAGTCTGGTTTAAAAATAATCGTTAAGACTAATGACAGTTTATAGCCTCATTCCCTGCCCCCTCTTTCTTATGCTACATCTGTCCAGCTTAAAGTCTTTAATGGATCTGAGCTTGCTCTTTCTGCTGAGGAGACAGGACAGTAAAGCCAGAGCAAAGCCAGAATGCTCCCAGAGTTAGATCCTGGGTATGCCACCTGCTCGCTGCCCCCCATCTCCTACCTCACAATCGTAAGGATGCACAACAATATCAGAATCATACCAGCATCAGAAAATTTAAGCAATATTGTAAACTGGTATTTAAACCACATCTATTGCACTGAGGTAGAACAGAATGGGATGCTGGAACATGTTCATTTTTGCATTTTAAGCTTAATAAAAAATAAGTTACAGGCAAGTTAGTTAGTGAAAGTGACTCACTGAACACAGTCAAGCACCACAACAAAATGTGACCTCTGCAATCACATGTGCACACGTGGAGCAGTGGGCAGCTATCAACAGCGCCTGGGAGCAGTGTAGTGGGACGATATCTTGCTCAAGAGTACCTCAGTAGTGACTGGGCCGGGACTTGAATCTTCAGGTCCGAAAGACAATGTCCTAACCACTAGGTCACCACTGCCCCAGAGACAACAAAGGCGGGATTCAAACCAACGCAGTCCATCGCCTTAACATCTAACCCTTTTCTAATCCAAACAGATAAAATATCTTCTGTATGTTTTTATTAACTGTTTCTGTATGGGGATCATTTTGGCAGAGATATAAAATCACTCAGAAGTATCTGATTTTGGCCTTGAAATCCCACTTCGGTGCATCCCTACAAATAAGCCTGTACCATCTTGGGACTGAAAGAGGGAAAAACAATGCTTTGTTTAAAATTCACCCCAACTTTAAGCATATGCAAAAAAAAAAAACAGACAAGTTATATATTCAGTCAGAATTGCACACGAATGATTCTTGAATAAGGCAGAAAGAATGCAGTTGCTCAATAAAATTTCAGAAATTGTTCAGAGGGGGAAAGTGCTGCTGAGCTTTATTCTGTAAAGTCAGGGTGACTGTGCACTTTAATAGAGTTAAGGCAGTAAAATCAGACATACTGTATAGGACTATACTATACAATGCATGTATTTTGCGCACATCCTCCTCTAGCACGTCTGACTATTATGCTCCTCTTGTGCTGGGTCAGGAGTATTAGACCCAGGAGAAGATAACAGTGTGAATAATAAGGCATCATTAGTTATATAGTTATCAGTATAGTTTATAAACTATGCCAACACCACCCCATCACCCCACCTGGCACCCCAACATCAGTGGACTGCAGTTCCAGGAGACTCACCAGAAAAAAGTGTTCGTGCCGTCGTCGAACACCTCGCTCTCGGTGGTCCGCCGGCCCGCGGCCTCACGCGTGGCCGACGATTTGGCCGCCCTAGTGGTGGGGACAGCCAGCTCAGCTGCGCCGTTCACCTGCTCGTCTGCAGCGGGTCTACCGGCGGCCACCAGCAGCGCCGTGCCGCTCCGCCTCGCCTCCGCTTTGGCCATGGAGCTGACGATGATGCCAAACCTCCTAGCTCTACCAGAACAGGGTCCTCTGTTCCAGCCGCCGCTCCACAACACCAGAGGAGCGCCGAGCAGTCTGAGCTCAGTCTGGTGGAGGTGTAACCTGTGTTACCGGTCAGTCACACTGACAGGAGGAGCCGAGATGATGTCGCTACAACAGAACACGCACAAATTAGCAGCGCTTCGCTACTCCCGCTCAGCCTCTCACCGCGACTCGTACCGGCACTGTGTTTATATTTAGAAACACACAGGTTTGTATTGCCAGTTTTGTAAGGACATCACATTGACCTTTGTAATACTTTATTTAATACTACAGCTAAACCCAATCCTCAACTTAACCTCCAGCAGTCATTCTGCTGTTTTTTACCTTTTACCTACAAAAGTTGAATTTGTGGAGAAATGTGTGTGTGTGTGAGGACCAGCAAATGTTCCTTACTTCGACAGATGTACCTATATTTCTATCATTATGCGAACATTTGGTCCTCAGAAAGATGTAAATACATGTGCACAGACACTGTCTAAGGAAAGTAAGGCGGCTAAAGGGCTGCTCCGCCACACAGTCGCCTATATCACACACACACACACACTGGATTTAATCTAATGCAGCGACACTCCGTCCGGTTTAGAGACCCAAACACTGCACTCTCACTGCACTAACCTGCTCTTCCCACACACGTTGTTCTTGTGTGAGTGTGACCGCATCCACAGAGGAGCAGTGTTAAAGGCTTCAACCGTACTCTCGCTAACCGCTCACTAAAGCAATGTAGCTTAAGTGTTAGGACACACACCACGTCTAGGATGAGTTTGGACTACACACATGAACACACCGCGCTGTCCCACGCGCGCCTTTGATTTCCGAGAGGAGAAAAAACACATATATACGCAGAGGTCGCGCGGTTTAACGTCACTTCCCTTTATGCAAAACACCAGAGAGCGTCGAAGCAGAGCAGAGTGCGCTACAAAAACGCAGGCTATGGGGTCTAACGAGAGGAAGAGTGCTCGTGTCCGTAGTCTGTTTAGCACTTTCCCCCCCTGTTTAGTCATGTCCAACTTCACGTGTTTAATTTACGATTTGATGATATCAGAAATTCTATTTAACTCAGTAAAACACTCGTAGTAAGGGTAAAAACGTAAAGTAATTTGATTCAGAGTAGCAACAGTAAATGTTAGCATGTTAGATATCAGTTCTCATCATTAATAGCATCATTCACTTCATTTCGATCTAAGAGGCGATATACTAGTGTGATATAGATCCTAACATCGTAATTCAATCTACAGATTACAGATTAATATGTTCAAATGATATTTTGATATGTTGGATAAAAATAAACAGATTTTGTACTACTGAAAATATTGTGTTGAGATTTTTTTGTCCAAATTTGTTTTAAAAGCACTAATATAGTTTTAAAGTCTTCTAATTGCATTCCCGATTTCTAAAATTGTGTATTTTACAAATTAAGACAGTTGCTAAAAGGACTTTGTACACAGTGCTTGCAATTCAGATTTGTGTTTCAGAAATAATTTTTGAAAGTATGTCACACGCCCTGCCCCCCAAAAAACAAAACACAATCTCTCTACGTTCACAGACTTTCAAGAAATGTAAAGAAATAAGTCAACCTGGCAAACTATTAGGGATGTACTGGGTTTCTGTGTTAATATTTTAAGAAAATGTGTAATGATGTAATATTTAATAAAGTAATAACAGCTAAAGAGAGAGAATGTTATTTAACAGAGAACACACCCTTTAGTTTTAGTGCTTCTTGTATAAATAGTGAGGTTAGTTGTGTTGTGTGTGTGTGTGTGTGGGGGGGGGGTGTTAAGGCTTTGTATTTTAACCTTTTTCGAATTTCTGCCCTACTCTGTGCAGCTCATTTACTATGAACTATACAGACAAACCTCATTTTCACAATAGTTATCTTCCAAAATTATAAATCTATATTTTTTCTTACGCCGTGGGCACCTCCATACCATCACATATGTTGGATTTTGCACCTTTCACTGACTTTTTTCCAAAATCTGACCACGGCACATGGTTAAACAGTCTTTCAGACAGTTACAGTGTTAAATGAAAGTTTTCAGAAGTCCTCCAAAGCCTAGGCGGCTATATTTGTCATAGTAGCATGATGGTTTCATAGGCAGTGCCGTCTGAGGGCCGAAAGATCACACATGTTCAAGCGGTTTCTTTTTAAACTGACTATTCTATCAAAGATTTTGGCACAAAACCCATCTCTACTTGCAAAGGCTGAGCTTTTGGGTGCAACATTTGTACCCCCATCATGATGCCTCACTTGCTACCAGTTAGCTTCCTAAATGTAGGTCTTTCACAATGTCAGCTATTTACTATACAATATATATTGCAATATATATATATTGCAATAATCATTAGCGTATATATATATATGCCATGGCTACTTCTCACTGTTGTGCAGTGCCACTTCCATATGTGTGATCTGAAATGTTAAACAGTAAAAGGTTAAATAATTTTAATAATTAAAGTTAATGAAGATTCAAGATCGCAGCTGACATGCAATTATCTTTACACTTTTTATACATGTCTTTATGCTTTTTTATTTATACTGCTTTACATTTAACAATGGGTCCATAAATAAATCATACACAAACATGGGGGACATGCATATACACTGGACATCATAATGCATGCAACAAAATCTGTGCAACTGCTGGGCATACGTGCAAAAGCAATACCAAGTGAGCTAGTTTTAGGCTAAAAAAAATTTTTTGCCTGCATTACGGAGCAATACCACTACCTACTGTTGGAAATATTAGGTGCTTTCCAACTGGATGAACCTTTTCATTATTCTCAGAACAATTGGGGGAGGTTCCTCTTTCTTGTGTTAACACTGCAGGAACTGGGAAGATTATAGTTTTTAAAAAGACATATTGGGGAACTATTTCAGCTCCGGTTTGAATGTAGGTATTTTAGGGGAAACATGACTGATGTAAGTGAATGGTGATTGGTCCAGATGAAAGTGTATGGGGATTGCTACATCTCAGTGCTAAAAACTGGGAGAGAACACAGACAAATGGATCAACAGTGAAGATGCAGTTTGACTGAGTTGATATGCAACAGACAGTTCTGATTCGTTTAAGTGTGAATATACCAGAGTTGTACATCTTTCTGGTCGCTATACCAACCACCATTCAGTTTATGCCATTTTAATGAACCTACCAGGGATGAGTCCCTGTAGTTTAGTTCTTGGGGGAGCTCCCAGGTGAGTAGTTCCTTTTAAAAAGCTCCTAGAACTGTTTGGTGGCAGTATTTATTTACAACATTATCAAATGTGTATAATAACATAATATCAGTACTTTAGATATCACATTTTTCATCAATACTGTTATATTGTAATATCCCTAATGTGAAGTCTTCCTAACCGATGTTGCTTGAATATTCTGTGCACTTTTCTATCTCAGTTTAAGTCTGTCCAAACGTTTGCTGAGTGTGCATCAGCCATCAAATTCTACATTTGTGTATATTTACAAAATACAATTAAGTTGGTCAGTAATATTATTAAAATGTTTTCTTTGTACTTTTGTCAACTAAATAAAGGCTCATGTGAACTAATATATCACAGATTTTTCTTTATATTGCATTTTAGAAAATATAGCAACCTTCCTGGAAAAAAATTTATATAGGCAAACTATACAGAATTACAGCTCTGTTCTCTGGACCAAGCTCATCTCAGAAGGATCAAAAGACACTGGGAACATGTCCTTTAGTGAGGTGAACCCATGTTTCAGCTTGTTTTTGGGGAAATAGACTTTAAGCTCTTCATGTCAAGAATAAAATGGATCAGTGACAAGAAAAGATATTTTGGAATTTTAGAGACATATTCTGCCATCAAGGCAGTGTTTTTTTGTCCCAGATATTTCATGGAATATCAATAAGTCAATGCCAGGCCTCTGCATGGGGTTTGTAGATCAAAGCTCATACACAATAAATTATGAACACAATGTAGATTAGTGGCAACACAATAAAATATAAATGTATTGATAGTTTACTGTAGGGTAGGTATAGAGCTTATACATAAATTATTAGTTACGCATCACAAGATGTGAAACTTTAATCAAAAGTTTTCCTTTTCAAAAACTCATTATTTATAGCTGCTAAAACACCAGCTTTGTGATTAGCAATGTTTCTGCTATTTAAAGCTTTACAAAACAACCTGGACTCTGAGCTGAAATTAATTATCGCTTGTAATATTTTACTATGAAAAACTTTCAAATCTAAATGAACTTGGCTTGTCTGGACTGTCTGTGGTGGAAAGAACTGAATCTACTTGTTTCACTCGCTCTCATGTGTCAGTGTCATTCATCATATAAATGAGGGCAAAGTGCATCTGCACCTGTATGCGGTGTGTGTGTCTGAGCCACATTTGCACACATTTTCAAAGACACAGGTGCACTAAGATATTTTATCAAGGCATTCTTGAATTAATTAGTAATATTCTCAGTATGCTGGCTGGCCTACGTGCAAACTGGGCCCAATCAGTGCTTAAGAAGCCAAATCAGGCTTAATCACTTGTAGGTGATCATAAATACATGTACATATATATATATACACATGTACATACATACTATATATATATACATAATTCCAGGACTAACTTTCACAGTGATGGTTTGATGATATTGCACCAGAAATATAGTTATAGTGATTGCACATGATGAACATAATAAATGTATTGCACAAGATTGCAACAATGTAGCAGAAATTACAGTTGTGTGTTTTATTTTCTTTTTAGTTGGTGTCTAGTTGACTGAGGCATTGTACAGCCTGATGGCAGATGGTATGAAGGACCTGCAGTAGCACTCCTTGCATGTTGGGTGTAACAGTCTCTTACTGAGGGAGCTACTTCCCTGCAGACTCATAGAGCGTGTGAGAAGGGCTGTCCATAATGGATGTCAGTTTAACCAGCATCCTTTCTCCCACCTCTTCAATGGAGCTCAGGGAGCAGCCCAGGACATAGCCTGACTAGCTTGGTCAGCCTTTTCCTGTCCCCCTCTGAGCTCCCACTGCCCCAACAGAACACTGCAAAAAAAAAAGATAGCAGATGCTACTAGTGTCATAAAAAAGTTTTTAACAATGACCTGCACACCCCAAAGGACCTTTTCAGTAGGTGGAGACAATTTTGGCCCTTCTTATACAGGGCATATATATTGTGTGATTATACCTGCTTCAGAGTCAGTTTGAAGCAGGTCATGTATTTAATCATTTACATATTAATCTTTCTACTACCGCTCTTCAAACAATGTCCAGCTACATGGTTAAAGCACTTATATCCAATAACACAGGACCATGCAGTACCAGTCCTCTGCCAGCAACGTTCCATGAACACAATTCTCTGCTTAACACTGCTGCCATCTGGTGGCCTTCTGACGCTTTGCAGAAAGAACTAAAACTAGTTTTTTTTAGATGGAATTTGAGTTTCTGACTGAAGCCAGGCATTTGCATTCACTCCATCATGCAAGGTAATATTTTTTTGTCTAACTTTGCCTCAGCTTATTTTGTCTTACTGTATTTTAAAATGTTAACATGGAGTCCAGGAATAGCGAACGGACAACGTGAAACATACCAGTTTAGACAGACGTTTCAGTTGAAGGTATTTTAAAATCTATATGTACCACATAGACGTTTGGAGAATTGATAAAATGTTTGAGGCCATGTGGTCTTTTGTTTCAGTTAATGTGTGTTAACTAGAAGTATTATACCAAAATGTTTAGCTTAAAAAATAGGTTTTTAAGATGGAGCAACCGATGCCGAAATTCACCAAAATTCACAAAATGTGGCGTGTTTCCAAAGAACGTGGTAGTGATGCAGAGAGTTTAAACCTTTTTGTTACAAGACATTTACAACGAAAGCTCGGGATGTTTTGCATTGACATTCACTGGGTGGCGCTACTCAACAGATGAGCGAGCCTCATGCGCACCTGGAGGCAGACTCACCATACGGATTTCGCAACTTTCTTGCCGTTGAGCAATTGCCCAAAAGATGCTTTGTGCCTGGCCAACCTCAGGGGGCGCTAGCACGAAGGGACACACCCACCTAGGGACATAGACCTCTTATTCCATATCAGCCACGTGGAGCTATAATCACGCCAAGCTTTACGTGCTTGAAGTCTAAGTGCGTGATATCAGCAACCCAAACTCGCAGGGGAAAAAACTGACAAGCACTGTGACGCCGCGTGTAGTGGGAGACCACGACAAATCCTCTGGAGGGCGATCTTGTTAAGGCTGTTAGCCTCTGCTACTAAATACCAATGGGTCACAGTGTGTACACAGTGCAACAAGATCTCTGGAGCGCGCGAGCCTCTGGATTAAAATCTACAGATGGGCTTGTGTGAATTTTCGGATATGGCTAGACCCTCACCAGGGCTCGGTCATACTAACGAAGGAGGATCTTTAACCAGACATTCAGTGACTACGTGCATTACATCTCCACAAACACTAAATAGGTCTGTAACAGAGAAAGTTGCTTTTTGCGATAAGCAGTTTAATCCAAGATTTCACTACCTGCAAACCGTTTAATACCCAAACATCCGACTTTCGCGTGAGCAACGTGCTGGGACACTAATCGATTACGCTGCTGTGGCCAACCAGTTGTAAATTCTGCCCAGGGGGAGAGGGGGGAAGGGTAAGCTAAAACATAGTGGCCTGCAAAAAAAAGCGCTGCTCAACAATTCAGCAGCTTCAAACGGTCCCCCACCCCCTCCCATCAGCTACAACACAAATCACGAGTCTCCCACTTTTTTGGCGCCCTTCCAAACGAGCTGCGGACCAATGGGAGCGGGGTGGAGGCGGCCCGCTTTGCCGAGGGGAGGAGTCCTTGTAGGTCTACGCGTACCTGCAGAGTCGAAGGGACTTTAAATTACAATCCTCCAGGGTGGCGCAGTAACGAGTCGCTTTGTGCGTGAAGTGGGGGCTCATGTTCGTGTTGTAGTTCGTGTGCGCGACGTTTCTCGTCCCTCTGGGGCTCGTATATCAGTTTTTGTGTGGATTTTTTATCTTTACTCTAAAACACCGCCATGTCGAAGGTTCACCTCTCCAGCAGCAGTGTTTTAGGGACGCTGACCTCCTCCCCCAGGACCATCCCCCTGATCCGCAGGGACACGCCGCCGCACTCTAGAGTATGCCGAAGCCTTTTCGGACCAGTTGACCACGAAGAACTGAACCGCGAAATGAAGGCGAAACTTTGCGAAATCGCCGAACGGGACCAGAGGAGGTGGAACTTTAACTTCGGCGCAGGGGTGCCGCTGCTCGGGGACTATGAGTGGGAGGAAGCGCCCGGAGAAGCGTCGCCAGGTTTCTACCAGGAGTGCGTGCGCATGGGGAGAAACAAGGCTGTGGAAGTGAGCGCAGAGTCCGCGCGGCTGCCCGTAAGACCGGACTCTGAGCATATTGATGGCGTTAACTGCAAGGAGCAACGTGTGAGTCGAGCGAAGATTTCAGTCAGCGGCGGCTCGGGAAAAGTAAGCTGCAGGACCGTCACGAGGAAAAGACCCTCACCGCTAACCGCAACTCGTATTACAGGTAGGTCGAAAAGTCAGTCAATTGAAAATTTGTCGCTACGCTAAGCTACAGCGCGGTGAAGCTAATTGCCCATTTTCTCCTCAGATTTTTACGCCAAACGAAGAAACACTGTCGGTGAAACGCGCCCCGAGAGCAGCAGCCGAAAGCCCTTTCCTCCAGTCGCCGAGGAGCAAACGCCACGGAAAAGAATTCGATGAAGGTGTGTAAGGGCAGACTGTGTGCATCTGTGGTGTGTACAGGCTGTGGTTGTAGTATTTGGACATTGTCATGTGTACAGCTCGAGTGTTGTTTATCTGAGCCGAGCGACTCGTTCACGGCGCCATGGCGACCAGCTAGGTGTGGTGGGAGCTCATTGGGGGAGGGGAGCGCGCGCGTCACTGTGGCGGGAAACGCCGCAGGAATGGTGACGGTGGCAGAGCACTGATTTTTTTTTTTCAGCTTTACCATAGCGCTCCGTCATACAAGTGACGGACAGCGAGTAAAGCTCCACTGCAGACTGTGTACACGTTTGCTAACCGTTTATCCACTCCCGTTTTGTTTTTCAGGTCTTTAAGCCGTAGTTGATCGGGAATAAAGAGCTTCTCTGTGGCCCGTGGCTGGGAACTCCAGAGGACGATGAGTGGAGGAAGGAGCGTCGAGTGGTCGCTCCACGACAAGCCAAATACAAGTCAACTTCTCAGGACTGTTGCCATGTTGTCCACTGGTCTTGGCTTGAGAACCTGCTGAAGAATATGCAACTAAAAAGAAGAAATGTAGCAAAATGATGGTTCAGTTCATATGGTTATTTTAGGCAAAGTCACTGGTCTGTGAGATGGACACATCCACCTGTAGTTTAAGATGTTCTCCACTACAGGCTGCACTGTGTTCTGGCTTACCAGCTCCCACACTGAGCTGTTACATGGTGTGTTTTTTTTTGTTTTTTTTTTAAACCGTCCAATTGGTTAACTGCCATGCAATCATATTAATCCTGGTGACGTCCATTTTTTTGCACATTGAGCCTGTATTTTGACATTTAAAATCCTTTTGTTTTTCTTCTTGCACATAGCTTCATATAATCCAATAATTTACTGAAAAAAATACCCCTGACAAGTTTTAAAGAACTGTTGTTCCTTAAACTGTTACCAGGTGTTTGTCCTGCTGTTCATGCTTGACCTTTTTTTTTTTATATATGCCGTTCCCTGTTAAGATTAATTTGACTTAATAATTTCTCCAAACTGGTTCACCATGTCATTGCAGGGGGTCTTAGTTAACAATTGCATGCATGCAAAGTGCAGGCAGGGAAGAACAGGCTTAATCTGGGGATTTTTCAACTTTCTTGAAAGGATCTGAAGGCGAAACTTGACGAAAGCTAGCTTCAGTAGAAACAGGCTGGAGAAAATGGGCTAATCAGGCATGTTTAGTGTGACAAGCTTAAAAAAAAGATACTGAAGGGCTATGGGCTAACTTTTTGTAAATATACAAAACTTTATTGTAAAGAACATTTTTAAGTTAATTTATTTATGTTTCACTGTAGATGTCTGTTTTGATGTTTGTTTGCAATCAGAATTGTAGCCTAACTTTTCAATGTAGCATTTACCCTAAAATGGGTTCCATCATGCTTCTGAGCCATTTTGTCACTGTTGTCGTTTCACAAATAAATTTTGTAAGGTAACAAAAATACATGACACCTGCTGAATTTATTTCTCTTGCAAGTACAATAAAGTGAGTTGGAAGCAGTTTTATTTTATCCTTTGTATTAACCTTATAGTTTATTTAAAATGTTTTATGGTCTTGTATGAGTGGTTCCTGCTCTCAATCCTGGGTAAACCCCCCCCCCCCTCCATCCACCTCATTAATTATTAAGCCCTTCATGAGCTGAATCACTCACTTTTCTAGACAATGGCAAGCACTTTAATTTCAATTTTTTTATATGTAGGTCATTTCATATCACATTTCTCACAGCTATGTGAAAAGATCTCTAAGGCACCAAACCACAAGCATGAAAATGTTTACTACATTTAACATTTTTACTGTCTTTTTACTGCCAGTGCAATGTAAATGCCACATTTTTTATATTCATTAAACTAATTAGGGATTTGTCATATGACTTTAAATAGTGATCTACACTAAAGGTGTGCTTAGCAGTCACTTTAGTTTGCCATAAGACTGCACAAGTCTTAAAATGTGTTACTGTAAAAACTGCAGTCTTCAGTCTTTAATTATTTTTGCAGAATCCCACCTTCACACATTCAGTGTTGTGATGTAATCCATCAAGACTTTAATCCATGTTTGTATTATTTTTTAGTCTTTAAGGCCAACTAGCTGACACAGATTTTTTTTTTCATTCATAGAGCATTAGTTACAATAGGGAACTTTTGAAACAAGTGTTGGAACAGCCATTGAGTACATGTTCCATCAGCATGCAATGTTTATAAGCTCCATTTCACATTTTGATCAACGTTCTCTCTATATTTCAAGTGAGCTGATGTTATGTAATTCCATGACACTTGATCCTCACAAGCTCGTCATAAAAGATTAATGCTTTGTAAGACTTCATGTTATTCTTGCTGAAAAAATGCAGAGCGTAGTAGTATTTCATCTATACCATTAGCTGCAGAGACAGCTCATCCAGATTATGCTTCACAAACAAGTTAAAGCAAGACAGAGAACGATGTAATTAGTGGAGCAGGTGAGAGCCTCACATTTTGATATGAGACAGAGCTGGGATACATTGCTGCATAAATTAATAAATTGCTTCAGAAATGAGTCACACAGTATCAAACTATGTAGAAGAATGCTCGGTAAATGATATCTAATAGTCAGTCAACCCATTGCAGGGCAACACAGAGCCCACACAACTCTTCACACACACACTTACACCTATGAATAATTTAGAGTATCCAGTCAACCTAAATCACAAGCTTTTGGATAGTGGGAGTAAACTGGAGAACTATGAGAAAACCCACGCAAACACAGGGAGAGCTTGCAAACTTACAATGCCACCCCTCAGTTAAAGATAGAATAAAGACTATCAAATCTTACTTTTTTGTATGTGTGTGTGGGGGGAGCATATATGCTCATTTAGAATCTAGTGGCAGTAACACATTCTAAAAAAGTAGTGATGGGGCATGAGTGCCCAGACTCTTATACTTTGGAGCCATGCTGTTGTAATATATGCAGAATGCAGTTTGGCATTGTCTTACTGAAATAAGCAAGGCCTTCCCTGGAAAAAGATGTCTGGATGGCCCCAAATGCTGCTTCAAAACCTGTATGTATTGCCTTAAACCTGTAAGCTACCCATGTGCACACCGATATCATCATAGATGCTGGCTTTTGAAATGTGCAAGTGACTATTTGTCATTGTGAACACACTCAAGCACCACAACAAAATGTGACCTCTGCATTTAACCCATCACACATGCACACGTAGGCAGCTATCAGCAGTGCCCGGGAAGCAGTGTAGTGGAACGGTACCTTGCTCAAGAGTACCTCAGTAGTGCCCAGGCTGAGACTTGAACCTGCGACCTTCAGGTCCAAAGTCCCATTGGTCTCTGTCCACTTTAGCCTGGTGTCTATGATTACCAAACATAATTTCAAATTTGGATTCTTCAGACCACAGGATTGTTTTTAATTTCACTACAGTTTTAAATGAAATAGGGCCCAAAGAAGATTGCATTTAGCACAATTAGTATAAATTCATACTTGCTTTTGTTGCCTTCTTATTTCTGTAAAATTAGAAATCATATAGGGACTGGGATTAACTTTGGTCTATGCTCTCGTAATGTCAAATCTCTTTATCATCCCTATGTCATTTGACTTTTACCCATCTGATGATCATGTGATTCTATAGTATGGCACATGATAAATGAAAGTAATTTACATGGATATAGGATAATACTGTATATTACTGAGTGCAGTATACATATAGTATGCAGTATATATCAGTGTTTTGTCATTTTATAAAACAGCAGTGTAAAAGTGTCAAAATAAATCAACCCACAGTAATTCAAAATTACTTAACAAAAATCAATCAATTATAAGTTGTGAATGTTTTTTTTCACCAGTAAAAGCAGTTTTGGAGAAAAGAGATTTTGTTCAAGCAGCAACAATATGCTAGTACATTATAGAATAAGAAATTAAAAAAAGATTTTTGGTTGATGGCCCAGGATCTTAAATTCTGACCTTAACGATGGTGCCAGGCCAGTGAAAAATGAATGATAAACACCCTTGTGGTAATTATTTTTTATATTTTTATTTGATTGGCTCCTGTCACTCGAAGTGCAATTAACTTACTTAATGTTCCACTTTTGTGGATGTTGTCCTAACTAAACAGCCTTCTTTCTATTTACACTATTGTGCAGACATACTTTATTTAAAGATATATATCACTTTTCTGTTCTCTATTCCTTCTTTGATCCGAAATTAAATGTAAATGAAATCCTGGCAGGGGTTTTGTGCCTGTATCCTGCCCTGACTTCCTCCAACATGTTCCTAAATACATTGCGCATCTTAATGAAAGTGGGATTTGGCCTTTCTATTAAACACACACTCGTCTCGAATTCTTCTGTTACACACTTAAGGATAAAGGTGCTAAAAAGGCTTCCTTAGACTGGCGCAATAGAAAAACTACTTTAGGTACCCTAAAAAACCTTTAAACAGATGTTTCTTGTTTTTAATTATTGTCATAATGTTGAAATTGTAATAAAGAACCTCTACAAAATGTAAGGGTTCCACACTTTTAAAAAACATTCTTCAGAGAACCGCATATCCAAGAACCATGTAGGCACCTTTATTTTTCATTGTGCAGGACTGCCACTAAGGACATGATCTCTAAATTTCTTCCTCTTTCTCTTCCCACCCACAATGTAGTGCACCTCTGCCTTCAGCAGGGTCACATGATGCTGATTTCCAAAGGCATCTGTAAGATGAGAGCATTAGGGACTTGGAACTTTGTCCCCTCTAGCTCTGCCACACAAAGCCCTGACCACAGCCACACAGGGCGGGCTTTTTGCAACTGTGGGTCTGCAATAAAGCAGCTAAAGCAGGCATGCTCCTGTCCATGGGGAGCTCTGTTGTCTTTGCATTTCCTGTGCACCGTAGACAAAGCAGACAGGATGAAACCAGGCCAGCAAAACAGTGTCACTTACACCTGTCCATGACATAATCACAATGGGATTATGAAACTGATGCTGCTTCCTCTTCGTTCGGGTAGCGTGAACAAAAGAGTAGCGAAGATTTCCCCAGCCAACTTTACTGTATGTGACATCATGAAGATTTTGCAAAAACATTTTTTAACCATGAGAAATTGAGTTTTTTGGGCCTGTTTGTTGGCCCCCAGCTGTTTTGCTATTAGAAGTGCTGACAGTGTGTTCTGCACACATCTGAAATATTAATAAACTAGCCAGTATACAATAAGGATATAAATTGCACTGTAACTCTGTTCTCATCCTCATTCTCATTTAATTTGCTTTTTTTCATGACTTCCAGATTTGCATTGCTGTCTGATTTCTGAGCTCACTTGTGCCCTCTAGGAATCTAATAAAGTGCATAATTATTTCTATTTGATGAGTGAGGGTTTTTGCAAACAAAATTTGAATTTATTAATCCATTGCAGTGGTCAACAATTTTGCACATTCAGGTTGCTGCCATGTCGGCTGCCAAATATAATGGATACATGACTGGAAAACAGTGTGTAAAGTGCATGCATGTTCCTCCATATTGTTTTTTAAACACACGCACACACACACACACACACACACACACACACACACACACACACACACACACACACACACACACATGCGCGCGCACACACACACACACACACACACACACACACACACACACACACAAACACACACATACGCTTGAGGACAGCTTTAAATGTCAGTGATAGAAGGACAAACAGTACCTGGGGGAAGACACAGGGGCTAGTGTAATTGTGAGAGGTTTGCTGGAATCTGCTCACAGCTTCACAGTGACCCCCCAGTGATGGAGAAAGGTGCTGTAAGTCAGCTGTTCCTAAGGGTTTCCAGCCTGAAATTGACATATCCAGACTTCAAACACAAATACATTCTTTCTTAGACTCTTGTGCAAGGTTGATCAAATAATGCAGAATGCTGGCAGCCTCCAAATCCTATTAAAGTCAATAATAAAATCTTCTACTACTTACAAATGTTTTAATATCACATACATTTTTTTTATATAATCAACAGTTTTACAATAGACAAAAGTCAGGACTGGGACTTTTTAGTAGCCAACCATTTTTTATAAATATTAAAAGAAAGTGGCCAAACAATCACCCAAAACCTAAATACAAGTTTCATTGTAACCACTGTTGCACTGCTTGCCGAGTTCAGTAGTGAAATAGTGAAAACAACTTTTGACCCCTTTGACTGAACTCTCTCTCTCTGTCCTTCCATTACTTTATAGTCTTGACATCAGTGTTAAGACTTAAGTACTAAAACACTGTGAGCTACAAAAAATGTTGAAGGAACATGTATAGTCACATGGATGACTCCTCCAAACAAAGCAGAAAATTCATGCATCAAAAGACAGGCATTTGACTATTTTTGTGTGAGTGTCATGAAACTATCTGTGGGATGTGTGCTTAGTGTCTGTATTCGCCTCAAGCAGGAGGAGGTCAGGAGATGCACACCTTTATACACAAACAGCTCATTATTGATAACACTTAGCAGAAAAGTGGGCTGGAACTTTGCTACACCTAACTTAAGATGTAATGCTTGCCTACTTTCTGATGTAATGCTTGCCAGACAGAAAATCCTGAGACAAACATGTCTAGCTGAGTCACTTATGTGTTAATGGGTGTGACAGTGTATATAAAACGTGTGTTAGGTTGCTGTCTAGCCATTTCCTGAAACACTCAAGATTTTCCAGATGACTCATTTGAGTTCTGAGAATTAAGGAATAAATAGCTTCTGTCATGTTCAAGCCTGTATAGATGCACAAATTAACCAAAGTGTGTGACTCTTTAGCATGAGGATGGGAAGACAATGCTAAAGCCTTGACCAAAACTCAAAACAATAAACTGGGCTGAAATATGAACATAATCACCAAGGGCCAAACCATGTACAGACTGTATACAATATATGTCTAAATATCAATAAGCACCTGCTCATCCAAAGCTTCAATTTAAAAAAAGCATTAATAGAGAATCCCTGCCTTTGCTGCAACAAAAGCCTCCACAATTCTGGGAAGACTTTAAACTAGATTTTATAAATGCATGTCTTTTGACTGCATTTGAACTATTATACTGTATTTAACTGCAATATTATCTGAGACCAAAGACTGGGTGTGTGCACTTTGCACTCTCAGTATGTTTTCACTACCCTCTACCCTACCTACACCTACATACTTGTCAGAATCATCTTTTTGCTGTCTTTATGATTTGTTAGCATAGTTTTGGGAAGGAAGAGGCCAGGGTCTGGGAGGTTAGTGGGTAACCAACACCATAACACCTCTAAAATTTACAAATTAAAAAAACTAAAAAGATTGTGTGATTTATTAACTCCCTTGAACTTTTATTTAACTGATAAAAGTTCAAAGAAAATATTTCCAAGGTTTTCACTAATGAACTTATATATATTTTGTGAATAAAACAAATTTAGAATTTTAGTATTACAATCCACTATATCGCCTGAAACAGGTTACTGGTTCTCTAACTGTATTAAAGCATCCATTAAAACTGCATATTGCATATTTAGTTTGTAATTCTTGTTAGGAGACTATATTATATTTATTCATATTTCTTAAAGCTGTTTTACCATTTTTCCCCATGCCTGCATGCCCCCAGACCCCTGTAGAAAGTCCTGTGTGAATAAATAGACTACACTCTGATTTACTCTACATTCACTGTGCATATTGTTCAATAGCTGAGGATATCTGATCCTAATACAAAGAAAAGTAAACAACTGTCCTTCCAGTTCTGTTAAATCATAATCATGAGCTGCTCTCTGTGCTGAGCTTGACAGAAGGAGTGGTATCACACTCAGCTACCAGCTGCTGACATCATTTTTCCATATGACTCTATCTACATTAATCACTTCAGCAAAATTAATCCAGCCCAGACATAATGACAAACTTTTAATTAAATTTTGTTAACAATAAAGAATTTAATGCTTCAGTGCTAAATCAATAAGGGACACAAATAGACACGTGACCTCTGACCTTTGCAATGTGACAGATGGACTAATGCCACTTAATAAAATGATACACTGATCTCGCTGATGACAGACAATGACAGTGCAGATGGACACTGACCATTCACACACACACATATTTAAGGTTTGGATTTCAATTAGAGCATGATTTTAAAAAAATGTAAATATTTAGTGGAATTCCAGGTCCAAAAACGTGAGTCTGGTTGTGTGTGTGCTTGCGTGTGGGTGTATGTTGGTGGGGGTGGGAGAACAGAGGGGGCCTGCAGAGTGACGTCAGATTCTTGTAGGAGCACAGCCAGCTGTCCCTCTGATCTCTCAGCTGACGGAGTAGCGTGTGTGTATGTGAGAGGTTGTTCTTGCAGCAGATGTAAGGGCTTCCTGAGTCTTGATTTTCATAAACTTTCTCAGCCACCTCCCAGCCGCATCACCATGAACACCAGCTGGCCAACCAAAGCAAGCAGGAAGGCCAGGGGAGGGGTCAGCAAATGAGGGAACTGGCCTGGACACCAGCTGACATCTGTCTATATTAATTTAATTTAGTTTCAATTTCCATTTCACTTTAAAAGAAAGAAAGTGGTTGGATTATAGCCAGGAGTTACAAAAATAATTACATGTTGACACATTACTATTTTAAGATATGGTAGCACTGTAGTCAAAGCATTAAACACTATCTGTTTATATAACTGACTATACATTCTTCTGAACATCTGTGGCCTTAATGCAATAATGCCCATGTTTGTAACTGTTCGTTATGCAGCATGTTGATAATATTACATATTATTGTGCATTAATACATGAATAAAAGTACAGATCAACACATTCATAACTGTGCATTTGCACATTCGGAACAGTGTGCATTAACACATGTAGTATAGCTGTGCATGAGCACATTTATAGCAGTGAACATTATGTTTTTTATAACAGCATACATAATTTACAGCTGTACCTCAGCACAGGCACATCTGCATAATAAAACTTTATAAAAAAAAAAACTTTATAAAATTTATAGTGCATATTACACATTGTCATCACAATATTAAGTTAATATATCACTGCAAGAGTAAGGCATACATTTTGTCATTTTTAAAGCCCCTCTCTCCCTTTCTCTCTCTCCCTCCCTCTCTCTCTCTCTCTTTCTCATCTTTGTTTCTCTCTTAATAATGTTGGTTTCTTGTTGAGCCCAGATTTAGAACACAATGTAACTCAATAAACAACTAACTAAGGAAAAGAAGCTGAATAAAGTGACCAAAAAATGAACACCTCTCCTCGTAAATTGATGGGGAGTCCAGTGTACAGACCAACCTGTCTATCAAAGTAATTGTTACCTCTCTGCAAACAGCTTAAAATGATAAGCAGTGAAAACAACTGAAGGCTTTAAACAGTGAACACCTGTCTGCCTCACACATATCTTGCATGGCAAACTCTCCCATTGTCTCTCTCTCTTTCTCATGCACTTGTTCACACACTCTCTTCCAATCTCTCATGTCACCTTAAACGTGTTGCTCACTAATTCATTAATGAGAGCATTATGAGCTGCTAAAAGAAAAAGCAAGGTAGGTCATAAATATTCACAAAAATTGAAGTGTTGTTTGAGTGAGAGTTCCTCACCACTGAGGTGAGAGAGGAAAGAGAGGGACTGTGCTCAGTGTTAAAGAACAGAGGCAGTCTGTAATATTGCCAGCACAGTCAACTAGACCTGGTGGACTGTGGACTGTAATGTAAATGTGTTCAGAAATGGGTGCGGGTACTGAGAAGAACTTCACAACCTCAGTAAGGTATGTAATTACAAACCATTTTATTCCCTTTATTGTTTTATTATGTTTCATATTCTTTACAGGGCAATGTCTCTGAGAAGTAAAGTAATCAGCTGTTACATGTTTATTGCATTTATTTGGACTAGTTCCTTAATCAACATAGAAATTAATGATCCAACCCCAGGATAGCACAGAAAATACAGTACTCTGTTGAATCTCCCAAAGACATTTCCATTCGGCAGTATTTTGATTTTGCAGGGTTTGTACATGCTCATTTAGACCACAACATCATTGTGAGCAGGACAATTGATATAATGGTCTGTAAAACATAGCAATGAAGAACAAATGGAGAACCATTATAAATGTGTTGAGAATGTGCACTCCTGTGAAGATAATGATCTAAAGCTATTATCAATCTAAAGTCTACTAAATACCACAGGTGGCACACCCCACCACCACCATCCACCCCCAGCCCCCATCCCAAACACACACACCCTAGACTAATATCTGCCTCTGTTAGAACAATGGAGTGGCTTTCCTTCAATAAAACCCTCCTCAGCAGGGAATCAGTCCCCCCGATACACACCCACAAACACACACATCCCCTTTCTACTCTCCCCAGTACATCTCCTCCTTCCTCTAGTTTGTTCTAATTGCTGCTCACACTCTGTAGATACAAAGAATGCTACTTAAATGTAATCACGTCCGCATGTTTCAATACGCTTTCTATTTTAAATGCTGAAACTTTTTCTCCTGCTCCTTTTTTGGGTTTATGTCATTTCATTGTGTTTTAAATCTCATGTATGTTTAGCTTTCATATTCTTTTTGGAGGCCTAAAACTTTTAACTGATGCACAAGTTGCATTCGCTTAAGGTTTTTTCTATCTACCCCAGGCTCACAGATCTGTGATGTGGTCTAGGCATTGCAGACCATATGAGAGAGCGCTCCTCTTCTTAATCACCGCATAATTTCACTAATGACTTACAACTGCGAGCTTGAAAAGAGTGATGTGGTTAACACACCACACCTGTGTAGGAGTCAGAGCTATGACTAACTTGGCAATCTGAGTGTTTGTGTGTGATATCCAAACTAAAAACTCATATGTGTGGGAATGAGTGCGCAGCAAGATATGATAAGATTTAAAGGTCACTGTATTTGTCAGTTTTATTATTTTTTTTATTTAACTATACTGTAAACAATAACAACAAACTGTAGTGTTGAAGAGTTCATGCCACTCCATCAAACCTATTTCAGAAGTTGCTTATTTTCCACAAATGAAATACATGCATTATGATTAGTGTTGCTTGGAAGCAACTGTTTTCCTTCAAAACCATCTCATACTTCATGGGTTTTACTGCAGGGATGAATGTGAAGGATTGGGTTTTTTTTTTAGTTCCAACATAAAGACACCTGCCGCTGCTCATTAAAACACAGAGACTCACAGATATTTAACACAGGTGTGTTATATTTAAGTCATTTGCCTGAACTGATGTTCTGTGTCAGTGACTCTGACTTGCCAACATTTGTTGATTTTCTTTATTGACTGAAAGATAATGGATGATTCAATGCTTTACCACAAAGTGGTCTTCTTATATTTAAAACGAATGGAAGTTTAAAAGGAGTGATGTAAAATAAATAGTAGAAAGTTGTAAAAATAAAGAAAACCAGAATGATGAGCTTTGTGCAGTCAGAAAAAAAGGTACTGTCCCATATTGTCCCTTTGCACTTTAACTGAGTAATAATGTCCACTTTATTTACCTTCCCAGAGGAAAATGACATATTTATACTATTTCATAACTTTACTGATTTAAACAGGAACATTTCATAAAAAACTTTCAGACAAGACAGAGTGTGTGGGAAAAATATAACTGAAATTAGGATATATGGTAAATATAGTACAATTATGCTTCTTAACTGAAGGTACTGAAGACATGGCTTTGTGGGTGCCAACTCAGTCATACTGCATTTATTTTAATAGAGTTAAAGTCAATGCTGGATTGTATCTCAAAAAAGGGCAATCACATCTGCTGTAGAGAATTACAATATACTATATATCCTTGAATTGCTCCTCACTGATACCAAATCACAATATTAATCTAAAAGCACAATTTGCTGTCTAGTATAGATTATCCAGTTCTGTGATGTTTGAGATGATATTGCATAGAAAGTAAAACTTCATTTAAAAATAGCAGCTACTCTTTATATTGTGGGAACATTTTATGATGAATGGAGCAATATAAATGATTAAGTCTTGTCACATTTAATGTTAAATTAGTATTTTCGTGAAACAAGATTTGGTTTTGACTGTGAGAAAATGTGTGATTACTGAAAGACCTTAGTGACAAATGGGATGGATTGGTGGGATAATTGGTTCCTGTGTAGTAAGGGTCTTAAATAGGTGGCAAATTTGGTCTTTGCACATAATATGGTATGACAGTGTAAGGCAGGCTGTAGAGATGTACTGGCCTCTGCTCTAAGGTGTGAGATACAGTAGTGTGTGACCAGACGCTGGTGTGAAGTGGTGCTATGTGACGGACCTATCACTTAAGGGGCACTACAGCTTGCCTGGTGCCTAAACTCACAGCTCTGGCACTCTCACAATCTTTCTACATCCTGTGTGGTTGGCCTCTATGCCCCCCCACACACACACACACCTACACACACACACACACACAGACACATACACATACACACACACTCATACACTCACTCACTCACACATACACACACACACACACACACACACAAAATGAGAATATTCTGTTAGCAGACACAACATGACATGATGTCATTCTCTTAGCTTCGACTGGTGATCAAGGCTAATCTTGAGGGATGACAAAGTGGCTTGCATTGTTTCTCGTGTGGGTGGAGCATAGGGAGGAGCAGCAGATCCTGAGTGGGCCAAAATTGCTGCCTAATGTGGTCAGAATGTGCGCTAATGTGGGCTTGTGAGGATGTGCTACTGGTGTCCACTCTGACGTGTGAGGTACAGCAGTGTGCAGCGTGTTACATACTGAGGTGCAGGTTGCTGTAATGGGCTGTGTGGTGAGGTGTGAGCTAATGCTGGTGTGAGGTCATGGTAGGGTGCGATGAGCTCTTCTCCGGGAGGCCCTCAAGCATCCACTTGTGTTTAAATCCACACCTCCCAAAATCCTACAGGCCCGCATTTAGCCTCAGAGAGCACACATGGCTCTCTCCTCACTCTCCATGGTTCCTCACTTTCCCCCTTCCCTTGTTAGCTCAATAAGATTGATTTTCCAAAATCTGCCTCTGTCTCACTTTTCGTGATAATTGGAATAAGCCAGAGCTGCTGATGAGCCTACAGGCCATCTGTTCCTCCATTCTGATCTGATGCATGTCCACCAAGCTTGCCCACACACACACACACACACACACAAATAATAGGGGTGTAAATGTCTGACCTAAACAGTTCTGTTTAATTACAAATCTTTATGAAACATTTCAATGTGACATAAAATCTAAAATTTCCTCATAAATTGATTGCATTATTCTTCAGAATTTTCAAAATGATCACATGATCAAGACACAAATGTGATTGGAAAAATAATGAGGTATAACTTTACAATTATACACTTTTTAAGGTGTATAAATGGTTAGGTTGGTTTATTTGTTATTACTGATGATTAATTTGGTAGTAAACATTCTATAGACCATTAATAAGTGGTTACACATACATAAAAATCATGTGCCCTGACCTTGTTGTTCTGTACTGAGAACTGTGCTTCAGAACTTGCTGTTACTGATCTTGCTTTGTCTTTATTGCATTTGCACAGTTATCACATATAACAGCTCATTGTTGACCTTTTTTATGTTTTACTTGCTGATTGTAATATATTTAATGATATATAATGATGTTTAAGGCGTTATGACATAATTCATTAACATTAATAAATGAATGAACCCTATGTAATGGTAGGCTTTTTGTAAAGTGGTATAAACTTTGTACCCAGTACTAGAATACAGCCAGTAAAAATTTACTCATAGCCTGACATTTTATTTTTTCAAAAAAGTGCACACATATTTTTGTTGAGTATTATTATTATTATCATAATTAAAAAATCGATTAGAACTGATTCCACATTTCCAAAATGAATGCAGTTCGATCACCAGCTTCAGGCTTAATCAATGCATGACATTACATTGACAGATTTTTTATAGATCTAGCCTTTTTTTTGGGTGGTCCTTTAAATCTGAAAGGACACAGTGACATGGGGGGCTACAGTGTTGATTGTCAGCTTTCATTGAGAATATATTTATCACACATCTGTCACTATTTCCATATGTGTCTCCTTATCACCACATCCAGCATAACAACAATATATTTAAACAAAAAGAAGCCAAATATTCATGAGTGCACATGAGATGTAATATTCAATATTAAGCATTTCACCCTGTCTGATTCAAAAGCATGAGGAAAGCTGGGTATCGAGCACTTTAGCCTTAAGTTTGGCGCCACCTGATGGTAGGCAATAATGAAAGCATCCACAGTAAAAAAGGAAAAGTTCACATAGGCCTAGAATTAGCAACATGGAGTTACTGCACTGAGAAAAATATTACAAAAAATTACATTCTGGTTAATGGTGTGTTTTGGGTGTTATTGCTATTTTGAGAAAAATTATGTATATAGACTTCAGTTGCATTAGTCCAGTTCTTCCAAATCTTGCATGAACATAAATCTTTCATTTCTTTGTGGGGTTAAATCTGACATCACCAGTCAACAGCTGAGAGTTTGGCTGGAGCTGTAGTCCTAATGTAATACCTCTTGTCTCTTATGAACAACACAACAGAGAGCAGTGGCAGCATGAGCTGTACTGGGTGAAGGAGGGTTATAGCAGACAGGCTGCAGCCTTACTCAGTGAGCCTGTGAGTGGGCAGCAGGGGACTCACTCCTAATGTGCTGGCAAATTCATTCTGGTAGAGAGAGAGAGAGAGAGAGAGAGAGAGAGTGAGAGAGAGAGAAAGAGAGAGATTGAAAAAGCCAGGTAAGAGAATTGTTTAGTTTTTTTTAGCTTATAAAACACTGTATATTATTAGAAAACATTCACATAAATAATAATAATAAAAATAATAATTTGTGAAGGCTTGGAACTTTACATTTCTAAAATGGATGCTGATGGACGAACACTTTCCGTTTGTATATGACATTTTCTGCAGTTTTTTGTTCAGAAAAGTTCAGAAAGAAGCCTGTACCAAACATCATAGATAACAGTCTAGTGCTTTATTGCTGTAAATGATCCAGTGGCATAGGGGGAATCCAAAATTAATTTCCTTATCATCACAATTAGAGTTAAATCCCCGTCTGTATCTGAAACATGAGAAATGGGACTGTTGCTTTAGCCACCTGGCGCCATCTGCTGGTAGGACATTATAAAAGCCTCCCATTTGATGAGTTAGATTCCATTATTACCACGCTTGATTTTACTTAAAGGAGTATATAATATCTGTAAATTTAGGGCTTTCACAAAGGGAGATTTGGGAATTGTGTAAATATTTTGTATTTATTCTAATAATAGTGTTTCTTAAGCAAATAAATGTCCCTAGTTGCAGGGTGATTTCTTAAATGGCTGCTGCAACCCAATGAAAGTCAATAGATACCATAAGGGTGACAAAGTTTTGCCTTTGCTTTAAACGGTTCTACATTTTTTTATTTTAAAACAAATGAGCAGATGAGCCAATATGGTGCGCAGGCTTAGTTTGGACACTTCCCATGAATGAAGAAACTCAGAATTTCTGTTAAAATAAAGAATTAGGTAAACAAAGTCTTTCAGGGGGGACTGGTTTAAAATGTGCCATTCTAGAGAAACTTTCCAAGGCAGAATTGTTCACAGTGGTGATAGTAATCAGACATCTGAAGAGTTTAATGCCTCTAAAGTTACTCCACAGAAGGTTAAGACAAGAAATTATTATGAATCTGTCGTTTTATGCATAAAATAGCTGTATTGTATGTTATGAGCTGTAGACACAGTGGATCTCTGTTTGCATCCACCATTGCATCCGCCACCATTATAAAGAAATATGAGTCAGTAACTCTCACCCTAAATGACTTTACCTTTTAAAGTGTGTGTGTGTGTGTACATGCAATTCACTCTTTGTGAGGACCAAATGTCCTAATAATAACAGGAGTGATGGAAGTGAGGAAATTCTGCTGATCGCCACAATGACCCATGCTGGTTTCTCCACAAATTCAACTTTTTTGTAGGAAAAACTGAAGAAGCAGAAAGACTTTGGTTTTTGGAGGTTTGGGTTATGTTAAGGTGTTGGTGTAGTATTACTGAAATACAGCATTAGAGAAGTCAGTGGAATGTACTTACAAAAATAGCTATACCAACCTGTGCGTGTGTGTGTGTGTGTGTGTGTGTGTGTGTGTGTGTTTGTGCACATTTATACCATGTGGTTGACCACACTCAGGTGGTATGGAATGCCCCCCAGCTCTCTGCAGGTCTGGATGTGTTTCCTTTCTGGTTCTCCAGGAGCCATTACAGGCATCCCAGGCTCTGCCTACAGTAACACAGGTACTCTGTTATCAGACACTCCACACCCCCTTACCCTCCAAAAAGGAAATACAGGAAAATACACACTATTTTCCTAAGTAAGTACTCTGGTTACTGCATTATCCCTTATTTTGGGACATAAAAAAGTGTCATCTTATATTATTTTATCTTGGGCCAACAAGCTTCATAATTAGAAAAATGTAATAAGTCTACTGTATTTTAAATGCCCCCAACTCCAGGTTACAGAGATACTCACCGGTGCCAGGATTCTATGCATGGACAGCAGATCTGCCATTCTGTCATTGAATCCAGGAGCAAAGTTCTCTGGGTTTATTGCCACAAAGCACTGACCCTGGAGAGGAGAGAGATGACTATAAGGGTGGGTTCCAGTACTTTAATTGATGTCTCCTTGATTTCTGTCTCCTAGGAGCTCCAGAGTGTGACCTGGAAATCAATTGACATCCACCATCTCTAAGGAGGTATTGATTCTTTAAATGTGCTTGCAGGAATTTATGGCTGTGTTTAAGTAGCTGAATGGAGCTTTATTGCTTGTGTGCATTCACAGATTTTTCCTGATTTGGTATCTAGACACAGTGCAGTGAGGTAATAGATCACTGATCAGGCAACATCAGCAAAAGCAAATTAGAAAGGAGCGTTTATGTAATCGAACTTGAAATGGTTAATTGCTCCTTAGTGTGACTGGGTATCTGCCCTGCAATGGAATGGCAATCTCTCCAGGATGTTCCTCCAATCGGCCCATGAGTGCTGGAAAAGGCTGCAGCATCCCCTAGGATTAGGGGCTTCGTAAATAAATGAATGTGTGGAGTTTTTGTCCATTTGTACAATTGTTCCATCTCCATCCTTAAATGGATGGTTAATGTTAATTGTACTGTGAAAAGATGATGAAAATAAATTAAATTGTTGATGTGGTTAAATTTAAAAGGTCACTGAATAAAGGGCATTTAAGGACATTTTTGCTGTCACTGCATCTCTGCATTGCTTCCTTAGTGGAAGTAGCTAAAATGTGATTAAAGGATGCTTGGAAAGGAATGAGCAATTAAAGATACAATATTCACCCTTTGTGTTTCTGGGTACATGCCAACCAGTAGAGGGCAGTGTTAGCACAGTTTACACAGGCACACATACAACAACGCTTCATCTAAAAATCAGAGCATGCGTAAGTGAAGTGACTATTTGTCATTGTGAACTCACTCAAGCATCACAACAAAATGTGACCTCTGAATTTAGCCCATCACGTGGAGCAGCAGGCAGCTATCAACAGCACCCAGGGAGCAGTGTAGGGGGATGGTGCATTGCTCAGGGGATCCTCAGTGGTGCCCGGGCCAGGACTTAAACCTTGAACCAAGTCCCAAAGGCAATGTCCTAACCACACAGCCAATAAGCATGACAACTGGCCCATACTTACCTTGCTTATTCAGTGAAAATATGTATATTTGTGTGCATAAATACCAAGTCAGCTTTGCGATCAGTCATTCTCCAGGTGCGAATGTTTTTGCTGTATTGAGAGCCAGAGAGAATCCCACAGAATACCTCCACCATCATTCCCAGGCCATAGCCCTTATGACCCCCTAATACACACACACACACACACACACACACACACACACACACACACACACACACACACACACACACACACACACAAACACACACACCATCACAGATTTGATGGGGTTTATGTATTTAGCAGACTTTGTAGTTTTGATATAATTTATAAAAGTTACTGTATAGCACATTTTAAAGGTGTAAACAAAGTCATTCAGAGTGTTATGCTGTAAAATGTGCTGTTCTAGAGGAACTCTTGAGAGTCAAAATTGTTTACAGCACCAATGAGTAATAGTCTTACAGTAAATCACCTAACTGTAAGTTTTGCATGGACCATTCATAAATCTGATCAGAATGAACCAGTCAAAGATGATACTGAATCCACACCAACTTTTGCCACTTATTTAGCGAAATGTGGGTAGCAGTGTGAGTGAGAGTCGCACACCCAGTCTCCACCTTTAATTTCAGATACAACTGTAACACCCCAATCTAACAAGGTCTTTTCAAAAGTTTTAGCTGTGCCAGTTATTATGACTCCTTACAGCACATGCCTTAAAGCTGAACTGATGACATTAGTGGCTGTAATGACAGGGATCTTGAGCAGCTAAAAGGCTGCTGTGAAAGGATGACATCTAATTGGGGTTCATGAGGCCTCACAGAGTAGGAAGTGTGCGAGACAGACAGAAACAGACCTGTGGTCTCGCTTCCTCCTAGAGGCACCAGCCCTCCTCCACTCAGCACAGCCTTGGGGTCAGTGCTGAATCGGCCCTCTGCGTCACATCCCCACCCCTCTGGGATGGAAAGGCCACTGCGCTGGTGAAGCTCCACCTGCAAACATGCAGCCAGTCAGAAGACAGAGGTAGAAAACAGAGAGGAAAATAAAAGATGGACACAGTGTCAGAAGAAAGAAGGTGTACACTGTTTGGGAACAAATGAGGAAGGTTGCAACTTAGTGCCTTTCTGAGATCCAAAGAAATATAAAGACCACATCCCAGGCAAAAAATCTTGGTGTAATCATGGATGAGGATCTTAATTTCAGTGATCACATTAAAGCTGCAACTAAATCTGCATTCTGGCATCTCAGGAACATAGCTAAGGTTAGAAATTTTGTGTCAAAGCAGGACCTGAAGATATGTATTCATGCCTTTATATCCTGCAGGGTCGATTATTGCAATGCCCTTCTTATTGGCCTTCTTAAAAAGACCATCAAAAAGCTCCAGCTTATTCAAAATGCAGCTGCAAGAATTCTTACAAAGACCAATAAAAGAGAGCACATTACTCCAGTTATCAAGACCTTACACTGGCTTCAAATCAGTTCCAGAATTTAGTTCAAAGTCTTACTCATTGTCTATAAATCACTGAATGGTTTGGGCCCCAAATATTTATTGGAAATGTTGGATAAATACCAGCCTGGAAGATCTCTTAGATGAGCAGAAGATGCTCAGCTAGTGATGCAGAGGGTTGTAAGCAAACAGGGTGAAATGGCCTTTAGTCATTATGTTGCCCACTGCTGGAACCAGCTCCCCATAGAGATCAGACCTGCTCCAACTTTTGCCAGCTATAAAAAGTCTTTAGTTAAAATTCTATTTTATCTATTTATTATTGTTTGTTGTTGCTTTTATATTTTAATTTTATATGCTTATTTACCTTTTTAAGGATTTTATTTTATTCTTTTTATGCCTATCGCTGTAAAGCACATTGATTGACCTCTGTTTACGATAATGTGCTATATAAATAAACTTGCCTTGCATCTCAATTCACTGGGTCTTTAATGAGAATTTTGAGTACATTTATATTATTTTTATTTTATCACAGTAGTATTTGTGTGCACACATACCTTCCCGAGGGCAGCAGCAGAGGTTGCCATGTCCAAAACAAAGCTGTCTCCATTCTTAGCAGGTGCTGCGACACTAATGGGGTTTGTCCCCACTGTACACTAAGAAGAGAATGCGCAAACACAGTTGGCCACAGAGAAAGTGCAGATACTAGTAATGACACCAGCAGAGACAGTGACAGTAATAACCACAGTCATGAAATCATTCTTTCTAGGCAAAGGAAATACACTGATAGTACATGTTTCCATTGGCCTCTCAAAGGAAAGGATATTTTCCCTCATTGACATTTTTGTCAAAATTGAGTTAATCACATATTAAGATTCAGACAGATTATTAACATCATGTGAGGTGTTTGTTTGTATTGTAATTAAAAGTAATTGAAATTTTGGACTTTTTATCTAGAAAACAAAACTATCCTATGTTTGTATGGAATGCAAAAACGTTGAAGCTTGAAAACCACTCAGAATGCAGATCGAACCTTATAATTCTGAGAGTACGATATGTTGATGAGCATTAGACTCTGTTAGTGTAGACATAGTTAAGGACTACACAGGATATTGAACACTCACCTCTTTAGCTCGAGTCGGAACCACTAGAGGAGAAGTGTTAGTGTAGGACATCCCCTGTCCACACAAAACTGACTTTTAGACATCTTTTACTAATGCACAGTAGTTTACAGACTATCACCATGCTACTCACGATCATATTCTTTTTCAGGGCTTGCATGGAATAATAGGCAGCTATGCCAAAGTGATTGGACCCTGAATAGAAAGAGAAAAAAACACATCATGAACCAGACAAAGATGATACACCAGCTTTTGACACCTATTCAGTGAAATGTGGTACAATGTCACGAAACAGTCATCCACCCAGAATAACTAAACTAACAACTAAGAATGAATCTAACTGAAATGAATGGTTTGCCACCCTAATAGGTAAATTATGTTGTGAAGAACTGAAGTGTATGCCCACATTTTAGCCTTTGCTATTCTAGCATTAAAAATGTGAACGAGTGTTTGACTTGCCATGGGCCACCACCCAGCCAATGCCCACATCTTGGGCTTTCTTTAGTGCTAAATTCATGCAGTAATTTCCCACCACTGGACCCAGGAGGTTCCTTCCGTTCACAAGGGCCGTGGCCAATGACTCCTTCTCCAGAAGCGGCTCCCCCTCCCGTGCACAGATTCCTGCTCGGACCTCCTTTATGTACAGATCTGAGGCAAGCAAAACAACAGGCTTTCCACACCAGTCTATACAGAGCTGCATGCCAGTGTATGTTATTAACTATTATCATCATCACTGTTAATTTGGGGTTACAATGTAATGCGAGTGACAGAGGTAACTTAATGTTGTCCATTTCCATAGAATCACTAACCACCCCAGTGTTCAGTATACACACCTAGGCGATTGAGTCCATGACTGTAATGGCCTCGCAAGTCTCCTTCCACCAGTACGTCAGCCAGGCTGCGGGCATGACTGGGGCTGGTGCCCACAGCCAGCATGCAGCACTCAATAAATGCCTGCACCTCGGCCTGCAGCAGCAGACATCTGCACAGGTAACACAGCACAGAATGCTTTAACACACTCAGTACACAGTATATACACAGTAATTTACCTATCCATCCATCTATCTATCTATCTATCTATCTATCTATCTATCTATCTATCTATCTATCTATCTATCTATCTATC
>JBBPDA010094843.1:0-11652 GCA_037974385.1 Arnoldichthys spilopterus
TGGTATGGGAGCTGTAATGCTCTGGACCGCAAAGCTCTACAGAGAGTGGTCAGATCAGCACAGCGCATCATCAGGACCAAACTGCCAGCTGTGCAGGACCTGTACAGTCAACGCTGCAGGAAAAAGACCCAGAGGATCCTAGCTGATCTCAGCCATCCCAGCCACAGTCTCTTCAACCTCCTGCTGTACAGGAGCATCCAGGCCCGCACCAGCAGATTCAGGGACAGTTTCTATCCACAAGCCATCAGGCTCCTGAACTACAGCACAACACTTTTAATAAGAAACTGAACACTTCAGCACTTTAACACCTAAGTGCAAAAATACCCACTGTATTTGCAATTTTATTCTTAAATTTAAGCAAGTAGTCTTTCACGAAGTGGTAAACCTCTCCCCAGCTTTACTTCAAAGGTTCTGCCTTTTATTCCCATTTTATATATCCATTTTGGATATAAAATTGACCTATTGCCGGTTAACCATTAATCTAATCACTAGGGAGATATTCCACTAGGGGTTATTTTTTTTAGCTTTTCCACTCTAATTAATTATATTAAATTTAGATTTAAATTTATTCTTAATAATTTAAATATTTTTATGACATTTCAGCTTTCACACCTGATGTATAGGCATGAATGCCCTAATGTAAAGTAAAAATGTTATTTTCATAGCGTTACATCAGCTTGTAGTATTCAGTATTATGTTTATACTGACATTCTTTTTAAACAAGACATGTAGTCTTATGTTTGTCCTTTATATAGAGAGCATATTATATCATATTTAATTTTGAGGGTATCGCTTAATTACACCTTTAAACCTTTAGTTTAGTAAAGCAGAAATCCACTTGGGTACAACCTTCCATATTGCAAATGCGTTCCTTTTTTTCTGTAAATAAAAGTGAAACTGATATATCAGGCAGGTGCAACACAGGTGCATTTCTAAGAAGGCACTACAGATCCACAGTTGAAAGAAATGATGACTCCATTACAACCACATAACAGACATGAAGATAAAAATATCAGCATCGCTTTGACATTCAATACAAGTTTTGTCTAAGAATGAACGGAATGTTGTACAAATGAAAATATGCATGTCTTTGTCAAAATCACAGGGAAGGAGAAAGAAGAGAGTGAAACTGCAATGTCTTCTATCACTTGTGAAAATTATTTTGTTTGTCTAGGGGCTGAACTCACAAAAGCACAAGTTTTTGTGACATTAAATAAAAAAAATGGCTTCTTTTCCTGGGAAGTCTAAGGTTATTTTAGCAAGACAATTCCAGTCTTCATTCTGCACACACTAAAACTGTAATGATTGGTTGCTGGAAGTAAGTGCAAGCTGTAAGGTATAACTGAAGATTTAATTAAATTAACAACTGAACACTAGGATTAAACGTTAACTAAGAAAACAAAACATAATCTAAAGACATAAATATTCACAGAAAGACAATAGGAAAACTACAGAAAACTGACCAAGACAAAACCAACCACAAGAGACTAAATAGACAGTTCAAACAAGGAACACCTGAAACAAGGAGGAGACAAGAAACAAGGATCAGGTGCAAGGGGTGGAGACATAAGGCAGGGCTAGGACATAAACAAAGGCAAGGAAAACAAAACATACAAAGACAAGACCAAAACCTGACAAAAACAAAATGTCAAAATCTAAATGTCAAAATATTTACAAAAAAGATTTTGAGTTGAAAAGTCCCATTCAAATTTAAAAATACATGTAAATGAAAGCTTTCATAAAGTAATTAGCTAACCTTTCTGTTTCAGCAGCTTTCAAATGAACCAGGCTTTTACCACAGTCCCTAAATTATCACTAGAAGTTATAGTTTTAAGGTTTTACTTTCTCAGCTTGTTTAGTCTAATATGAATTGATATTAGGATTAAGAAAATAAAATGTTTTTTATTATTGTTATTGAAAGAAAAAGGTAACAAACAAAAATCCAAAACGTTTCTTGAAGAATACAAATGCATTTTATTGTCACCCATTACTATCTACATAAGAAATTTAGCTTAAGGCTTCATATGTTCTCTGAGCTTGTCTGAGCACAATAAAAAAAAATTGCTTAATTTTATTACTGAATTTAATTCAAATTAATTCAAATGTAAAAGAACACAAATTGCTAATTTGATTGTAAATAAAGGAATTCTAAAGAAATTCTAAAAAACATAAAATGGGTACTCCTAGATGTTCACCCCTGGTATAACTAAATTTTAGATCAAGTTCTGTGTTATTCCTCATTACACTAAATATAATTATGACTTAGACAGATGAGATTTAAATTTAGACCCCCAAAAAACAACTTAAGAAGACTTTATTTCTTAATACAGGTTCAGGAATCTGGCCTCTGCCGAGTTTGCAGCCAGCAGAATGATGCTTTCACTCTTACAAAACAGAAACACTTTTCTGGACTTCACACAGGAGTACTGACACATCCCCTTTCTTGTTGTCCTTGTTAGGGTTCAGAAGGCTTGTGGTTGGGTTCTGGGCTACCAATTCACCCTGTAAAGACAGAAACATGGTTTATCCTGTGTTGAAATGCAGAAAGGCAAAACACTATAAAGTGTCTGGTGTTTTCATGATACCGTGTTCTCATGAGGAAAATGAAGATTCTTTGGTTCTAGATCCCACCACAGCAGACCTGGGTGAATTGAGCCTCTTTTTGTAGGTCCTTTAATAACATCGCAGTCAGTGTGTTAGCCTTAAATAAAACTTTAGAAGACACATAGAAATTTCATCTGGCAGTACAAAATTATGCTATTTTATATATGAATTATTTTTTTCTCTTTGACACAAGTGATTATGAATGTGCAGATTATAAACTTTCATTTATTTTATCAGGAATTGAATTTGATGAAAACGTTTTGTGGTTTGTATACAACAACAACATCCATTGCATCTTTGTCATGATTTTATCTTTTGTTTGTAATTTTCTACATTTTAATAATTTTGAAATAGAATTTGTTGTATTCGGCCTGAATTCGGACACTCCAGGCCCAAGGTCCCTTAAACCCCAGGAGTCTTTTGACCTCTCACAAATTGAGATGATTTTAGATTACACGTCTCTTCGTTTCGGTATTTAATCACCAATCAAGGTCAGACTGTTCAGCGCTCTGAGGCCCTCTGACGCACAAGTTGGCTGAAATGGTATACACACACATACAGCGATTAACTCAACGCTCATAACTTTGTTTTATTTCTACGTTAATCTCCTATCAAGGACACTTCCGTCATAACCCAGACTTTTGGCTACTGAGGTCACAACTGGCTGAAACTGGTTCCGTATGTGAACACTTACAAATGCTATATAATCTCTTGTTAAACTATCATTCAGTAGACTGTAACTCGGGGCCCCTTGATCCTGACTGCTTCCTTTGCTGTCTCTGCTTGGGACCCCAAATCTTTGGGGGACCCTATCTCCAGATAAGACATCTCTCTCTCTCTGTTAAATAAAACTTTTTTAAATACTTTACGGTGTAATTCGGACCTCTCCTTGAAGACACATCAACACTCACCAACATCAAATTATTACTGAGAATACATAATAGATTTTTAAAATTGTGTATTTTATAATATTTAATGTTGTTTGCTGTTTTACAGAAGCACTGGTTAACCACTTAGAAGCCATGTGTCCTAGTGCTTTTATCTTGGGTAAGGGCATACTTAGGCATTTAAGTGACTAAAGTGAAAGTGTCATTGTGAACACACTCAAGCACCACAAAGAAATGTGACCTCTGCATTTAACCCACCACACGTGCACATGTGGAGCAGCGGGTAGTTATCAACAGTGCCCGGATTACTCCCTTACCAGTAATTAAAAAATCTCTTAAGACTATTTGATGTTTCCTTCATTTTTTTCTGACAATGAAAGATAAATACATTTATTTATGACAATTTTGACTTGAAATCAAATAAGTGAATGGTCTCACATTTTTGCACCATATTATGTAATAACAGTTAATCAAAACAACAACTGTCTTCTAAGGGTTAATGTAAATCACAACATTGAATGTGTGTAATAATTCTTACCTGTTACACAGCTGGCCACCAGCCCCACTAGCACAGTCACACTGGTTGATAAAGCTCCAAAATAGAGGTAAGACACAGAGTAGATATCCTGAAGACTGTGCTGACTACATAGGAATACAAAAGTCATACTGGCAAATAAATAATTTCAATTCAATTCAGTTCAACTGAAATTGTCCTTAAACCACTAGAGAATAATAAAAAGCTCACAGACAGCAATACTAATACACTAGGCAACCCAGTATATACTACTATACTATGCATTGCACTTGTATATACTATGTTGCATCTGCCAAGTTTATATTTTACATATTTTTATTTTTAAAACTTCACATTCTAAAAGATACTATGACATATGCCATGTCTACCATTATACAAACAAACATTGGCCATTTGCCATTTTATGTAATGTTGACTAAAAATGGCCAGTACCTTGAATTTTCAAGTAATTCACCACAAAGTCAGTTGGCATATACACTGATCAGCCATAACACATAAATTGCCTAATAACATAAATTGCCTAATATTGAGTAGTTCTGCCTTGTGTTGCCAAAACAGCTCTGACTGTGGTGCACTGTGTGTTATGACACTTTTCTATCTCAGTCAGCATTCACTTTTTAAACCACAGTAGCTTTTCTAAATAGGCCTTTACTCCACTCATCCATCAGTGAGCCTTGGGTGCCCATGTCCCTGTTGCTGGTTCACCAGTTGTCCTTCCACGTAACTTTTTGTAGGTACTAACTACTGCTTACCTGAAAAATTTTTGTTTTGAAGATGTCTTAGTCGTCTGCCCTTCACAATAAGGCCCTTGTCAAAGTGGCTCAAATCCTAATGCTCACCCATTTTTCCTGCTTCCAGCACATCAGCATCAAAAACTGACAGTTCACTTGCTACTTAATATATGCCACCCCCCTGACAGGTGGTGCAATTGTAATGAAATAACTAGATTGTCAGTGTTATTCACTGGTGTTAATGTTATGACTGAGCAGTGTATAGACATTAAACTGTGTATACAAACTCAATTTTAAAAAAGTTAGTATATTTTATCTAGGCAAAATAAAATGTGTAATTTATTCATTTTCTTGAGCCTTTGTTTAACTAAAAAATTTACAAAAAAATTCAAATTGTTTCACTGACAAAATGTAATTTGTAAATATAAACAAATATAGATTTTGATGCCTTTAATAGACAGGGGATTTTACCACTGTGTTACATCACCTTTCCTTTTAAATACCATTTTAATAGTTTTGGAACTAAGGAGATAAACTGCAGCAACATTTTGCAAGTGGAATTTTGCCCATTCTTGCTTAATAGAAGACTTGAGCTCTTTAACAGTCTGTGGTCATCATCATCTGATTATCTTTTCATCATACACTCCATTTTCAACATACTCCATTTTCAATAGGAGACAGATTTGGACTCCTGGCAAGCCAGTAAAGCACACACACACACACACACTCTGTGTCTACCAAGCCACACTACTGTAGTGCATTCAGAATGAGGCCTGGCATTGTCTTGCTAAAATAACCACGGACTTCCTGGAAAGGAACGTAATCTTCATGGGAGCTTATGCCTCTTTTAATTTCCTGTGTCATCGGGACCTACACACATATGAGGGCCACCAATGCTGTGGGCACTGATGCACTTCTATACTATTGTCTTGCCCAATATGGAGAGGGATTTTGCCCAATTCCCTGAATATTTTCACAATATTACATACTATAGGTGATGAAAAACCTAATTCTTTGCAATCTTGTTTTGAGAAATGTCCAGGCATCCAATTTAAAACTCAAACAAGTTGTTCTCTCAAAAAGTTAAAATACAATTATTTGTATTTTCATCAGTTAAATAAAGGCTCCAGAGAAATTAGGAGTTTGAAAATGGGGTTTGTACACCACAAATTCAGGGTTATGGACGCCCACATCTAACAACACCCCTGATGTGTTCCTAGCAGAAACAAACAGATCCATCCAGGCTTTATGTGAAAGCAAACCAAGAACCCTATCTGATCCATGGTGTTTGGTGTTCAGTCTGATCCATTGTGTTTGGTGTTCAGTATGAGTGTTTACATTTGACAAATCATACTAAAAAACGAGTTTAAACCAAACAAGATAGGTGTGAAATAAGACAACTGTTTTCAAACATAAGACAAATGTTTGAAATTTATTCAGTCAAACTTTGTAATAAAACTCCTATTAATCTTCACCTTTACTGACCTATTCTGCTGAGGGTCTGACAGTGATATAGACTCATCCATTAGTGTAGTATTCCTGTGTGTTGTATTAGCTGAAAAACAATGGTCAGCATTTGTGGGTAACACTCCCATCCTTTGGGGACTTGGAGGGTAGACTGAGCTTCCAATAGCAAGCCAGAGAGCCAGACAGAAACCTGCAGCCACTCCGACAAAAACACCCTAAGAGAAGGAGACGTAACATGAGAAATTGGGAGGCACATCTAATGATGGGGGTCATCATTATGATGACTTGTTACATCGTTTTCTGTCTCATTATGCCAGCAACCTTTAAATTAAACACAACTAAATTAAATGATTTTGTGATTTTATTTGTTATATTAGGTTTTTATGGTTATGAGTTCTCCACCAGTACCAATCTCATTACAGTTACCTGTTTATAATATAGTAGTGGACAGTTGTGGCCTAGTGGTTAGGATGCTGAAATTTGCAGGTTCCTGGCCTGGGCCATACTGAGCTACCCTTGAGCAAGGTACAGTCCCGCTACACTGCTCCCCAAGTGCTGTTGATAGCTGCCCACTGCTCCTCGTGTGCACACGTGATGAGTTAAATGCAAAGGTCGCATTTCGTTGTGGTGCTTGAGTGAGTTCACAATGACAAATAGTCACTTTCTAATTTCAATGTACTATCATGTATTATATAGCTATAGCATACTATTATTACCCTCTAACACAAAAATTGCACTTTAGATGAGATGTCTGTAAAAGTATGAAACACTTTCATTATAATAATGAAAGAAATGATGCTAGAGCAGTGATTAAAAACATAATACAAATAATACTTGGTGGGTAGGGTGAATATTGTAAAGTTTCTTACTGGCTTGTTAGTGGCTGGGATGAACATGCCTAGAATAAAAGCTCCCAGTAGTGGACCATTAACCACGCCCATGACCGTAAATGAACCCTGCAAATAAGATAAACAGTAAGAGCATGCCAGTACAGTTACCGTAAAGTAGACATGTGTGTGTTACCTGTGAGATGATCATTGTGTTTGGTTTAATGGTTGTAATATAATATCACAGACATAAATATTATTGCTCAAGTAACTTAGTGATTTTCTAAACATTCCTTCCCAAAAAAGAGGCTAAATGCCTAAATAAAGAAATGTAATAGTTATTCACAGCACCACCAGGCTTTCAGTCTTGATGAGATTTGGGTGAGTTCATATTGAGAATTTTTGGTTTAGCTCCGACAACGATGCTTTACTTCATTGAAATTTCTCAGTGACTTTACCGTGATTTCTATTAAAAGGAGACAAGTGAGATTGCTGGTGTGTTTTGATCCAGAGAAGTATGTGAACAGAAGATGACGTAAGCAAAAGTCTAAATTTGTCATTCCAACCAATTTCATTGTTATCTAGGATATAATAGGAATATTAATTAGATCCCTTTTTTGACTGCACCTTGGGATAGTTACTGTGTAATGAGATGGTCACTGGGTTACTGTGAGGTGGTTTTTGAGATCTGTAAATATACTATTTGTTGGACATTGTAGTCCATGGGTTTAATGAAATAAAAAATATTTTTATTTGTATATATAGTATATGTGTATATTGAAGGTGTACCTGAAGCACTCCCCAGTCCAGCAGAGAGCAGAGAGCTGCCATAGTCACACATCCGGCCCCATACATAAATGCTGTATGCCAGATAGTGAACAGTAAGACACAAAACAATTACTTCATTCATTCAGTGGAGGAAATTCACCTTATTCACCTCACCTCTGTAAAACTGAACTTTGTAATGAAGACCAGTTAGTTAGTAGTTGTGGTAATTTAAACAAGCTTTTGTTCACAAAAACAGCAAAACAATAATACAAAAAAGAAAATTGAAAAAGTGGTGCCTACACAATGCTTTAGAGAGCAAGATTAGTTTCCTCTGTGAGGAGCCAGTCAGACATGATTTCAGGAGGTCCTCCATAGTGACTGCTGCCATCGCATTGATGCTGGTGGAGGCCGTGCTGGTAAAAACAGGTACAATTTAGTCCATTTACATAATCAAAATTTTTTAAGCTATTTTCTTCAAGATATATCCATGTTCGCTGTATAAATGAATTTAAGCACAGCAACCTGTCAAAACATTACTGAATTAATGTATTTAGTTTTTCAGATTTTACATGAACAGAAATTTTGTGATTGTTTGTTTCTATAGGAACTTACTGTTAACTGGGATAAGATCACTTCACAGTAATTAATGTAAGACTAAACACTACACCCTGCTTAATCACAATGGAGTAAAGTTACTGCACAATTCTTAGTGTCAGACTTTATACACTAGAGACAATGCAGATTCATAATGGATTAAAATTATTTAACAATTAATGTTATTGTCAGAATCTAAAACTACACACACTGCAGATTTGGGAATTTATTCTTACACACACTACAGATTCAGCTACATCTAAAAAAAGTTACATCTTCAGTGATCTATTAGGCAGATTTTAAGCGATCATTTTAGTAGAACCACTTCTCAGCCTTTTCTTCATTGTTCATAGACATGGCTTGTTATAAATCCTGATGGACAATGTTTTAGAGAGAATTGGCTTTATACTTTACCTTAAAGTTCCACTATAAGCACAGGCTAAGAAAAGACCAGGAACACCAGGAAGGTCCCGAAAAATATCCAGCACCATGTATGGCATATACTGAAACAGCAAAGAAATAGTAAAATGACTATGCTTTACAAACCCCTTTCACCAAATTTGAGATTTTTCATAAATCATGATTAAGTGTAAATTGATTATCCACCAAAGTCTCTGCAAGCAAAGATTGGTCATGGCTCAATGTTGTGTGGCAAACATCATGGGAAAATTGTCTGTGAGTTCAAAAAGAACATTTCTTAGGACAAGATGTCTGTGGAGAATATCACTTGTCCAGGTCATCATATCCTGAGTAGTTAATCATCTAAGGCAACTGGACTGTTCACTGAACTAAATGTTCTTTAAAGGCTTTCACCTCTCACCCAAGAGGCTTCTTCAGTTCTGACAGAGAGTGGTGTTTTCCCAGAATTTATCCTCTGTGGGTGGGCAGTAGAGACCTATTGACCAAAGGTGTTTATGGCTGTCTTTAGGGAAGATAAGTACTTTCAATGGTGGCCATTGAGCTCCCTTTTGTTGTTCCTGACTAGAGGCACAGGAATCTTGTCCCTTCTTAGCACAAGATTACAAAGAATGAGGTTTTTCACCATCTACAGTAAACAATGTAGTGAAAAGAATCAGGGAATTTTGTGAAATCACAATCCATGTAGGACTTTAAAAAACTGCTGTTAGTTAACACACCGACCACCACTGCATCATAAAATGCAACCCGAAACTCTTACCCGCGCCGCTGCGAGACTCGTCTACAACATCCCAAAATTCTCTCAGACCACACCTCTCCTTCAGAACCTGCACTGGCTGCCTGTGGCTGCTCGCATCAAGTTTAAAACACTGACACTTGCTTTCAAAGCCAAGACTGGAGCTGCACCTCCTTACCTATCAGCAATGATCAAGCAACGTGTCCCTACCCGTCATCTCCGAGCATCAATCACAGCTCGCCTTGAGCCTCCAGCGCTCAGAAGAAGAGGAAGATCATCAAGACTCTTTTCAATCCTGGCTCCCCAGTGGTAGAATGAACTTCCTCTTGCCATTAGAACTGCCGAGTCCCTCACTGTCTTCAAGCGACGACTCAAAACGCACCTCTTAAAAACTAACTAGTCACATATTTAACTGTTGTTACTGTCTATTGTTTATTTTGTACTCTTATATATTTGTCTTTTAGGTTTACATGTTTGGCAAGGTTTGTTATGGTGTGTAACTTAGCTAGTAGAATCTTAGTAGAATGACAGCTGTTGATGGGTTAAGCCCTACAGACAGAAGAACAGATATGGACTACAAAGCACTGTTGTCCGTCGCTCTGGATAAGAGCGTCTGCTGAATGCTGTAAATGTAAATGTAAATGTAAATGTACCTAAAGAGAACATTAACGAGTTGTCTGAATGCAAGCTCATTTCAGACTGAAAGTGGTGGAAACATGTGCTGTGGTAAGATGATTCAATTTTTCAGCTTGTTTTCAGAAAAAAAATACTTCAAGCCCTACAGTAGGTGCCAAAGAATGAAATAGACCATCATCTGTCATGGTATTGGGACTATTAGTACCCATGGCATGGGTGTGAAGGTCCCATTGAGGCATATTTTATGATTGAGACATATTCTGCCACTTTTATCAGGAAGTCCATGGTTATCTCAGCTGGACAATACAATGCCTCATTCTGTACATGCTACAACAGCGTGGCTTTGATCTATCTCCTATTGAAAATGTATGTAGCATCATGAAGAGGATAATCAGACAATTGCCATTATGAACTGTTGAGCAGCAGAAGTCTTGTATCAAGCAAGAATGGGCAAAACTTTGACTTCTAGAACTACAACAATTAGTCTCCTCAGTTCCTAAACGATTAAACATTGTAATTAAAAATAAAAGTTAGTTAACAAAACACAAATCACAACAGAACTGAGGTTTGTACATTACTTTTTCATGCATTTCTTAAATCTGAAAGAAGATCTGGGTGCTGATGAGTAAATCACAATAAGAGAATTAAATGCTTGGCTTTTGGCTTCAATCCCATGCAATTCCTTTCAGTTTTGATTTATTTTTTCATAAGCAAATATGGCAAGAGCTAAACAGCTTCCTATTAAAAGTATTAAGTTATTGCGATCTGACAAAGAAAATGTCCTCATTTGTGTTTAAAAAAATGTTTATAATAGGTAGTACTCCCCAGATTTTTAACAGGCACATAAAAATCAGTTCTGCTAAGCAATTTTTATTTAATTGGCTGACCTGATCTGGGGCGGAGATCCTGCCAGATTTCAGAGGGTCACAGTGTGAGTAAAGGGCAAACATCACAATACCACAAAGGGCAGCACTACTCACAATCAAACATAGTCCAACCTGATTTACAAATAAAGCCCTGAAACACAAACACCACACACATATAGAGGTCATGCTAGAATGTATCATTCAAATGTTTGGCTTCATTTGACTAAATTACAAATATGTGAATAATAATGGTGTTATGGTTATGGTGTTTTTTCTCACCATTGTGCCTCTCTCTCTGTTCTGCAGGAAATGTAGCGCTGAACCTGGGCTTGATTGGCTGCATACATTGATAGCCACACCATTGTTCCTCCAATGGTGAAACTCCAGAAGGAATAACGGCTCTGAGGGTCCAAACCAAAACTGGAGGAGAGAGAGGGAGAGGCTGAGAATAAACCCTCAACTGGCCATTGATTAATTTATTGTATATGCATGTATGTGTGTGTGTGTGTGTGTGTGTGTGTGTGTGTGTGTGTGTGTGTGTGTGTGTGTGTGTGTGTGTTTACCTTGTCCCTGAGGCTGGGGTC
>JBBPDA010094865.1:0-11652 GCA_037974385.1 Arnoldichthys spilopterus
CACACACACACACACACACACACACACACACACACACTTATACACAGAAAGTGGCCAAGTTGCATAACTCTCAAAATAAAAAGCCTAATGCCCTGAGGTAAACTGGCTGAGGTGTGTGTGATTAAGAGGGGATGTGGCAAAAAAGCATATCATCACAATACCTAACTTTTTAAGATGTTCCATTTATCTACAGTTTGCAAAAAAAATAATTATTATATATATAATAATATATGTAATATACATAGCTCCTACCACCTGTATTTTACAATTAAGAGAAATGCGTTGGACTTCCTTGTGGCACTCACTTCAGTTTTGCCCTGTGCAGCTCTAATGCTTGATTGTTTCGTCTGTCTTGAAAGTCGCTTTGGATAAAAGCATCAGCCAAATGAATAAATGTAAATGTAATTAAATACGAATTGATAATCATTTAAGACAGTACTGGAGATTAAAATAAATGAATAAAAGAAGACAATGGCATTATGATTGTCAAAATACTTTGTCATGTTGACAGGGGTTGTGGCTTGAATCGGATCCCTTCTCCCTCATTAGTGCTGTGCTACTGTGGTAAACGACAGTGAACAGAACTAATATAGTGGCCACAAGAAACGTGATGTTTTGTACACATGTGATTTGAACTTACTGCCTCCTGCCACTGCAGAAACACTGATTTGTTTTAGTCATTCAAATGTGAGGTTTAAGTGAATTTCACATTTATTGTGATAAATTCAAATTGTATTTACTTGTGATAGCAACATTCTTCCTTCATTCAATTCAGAGCAAATTATATAGGATAAAGTAGTAATTGTAGAAGTTGTATTACTGTATATGCACCTTTAAAAGTAGGTTGAGAATTTGACTTTTGGACTTTGCATTCAAGCTGTGAGTCTGTGTAATGATGGGGCAAAAACACTCCTCTTCCAAACTGATCTTGTTAAAGCTTTATACTCCTGTACGGACTAAACACACCATCTCCTATCTGCAGACCAGCAGCTGTGTTTCTGTCACTTTTCTGATGTGTGTGTTTGTTTTATCATCCCTTTAGCAGCTCAGAGTGGATAATTATAGATCTGATAATTAAACGAGGCAAAGCATGTCTGGAGCTGCCATGAAATGCTCGATTGCACACAGCAGTGCCTGTATATTGTGTGAAAGGAGCGAACAGCGTCTGAATATTTGTTGCTTTAGAACATTACAAGAGAATAAATGTGAGTGCAGACAGGTCAGAGCATTATGTGGTTCTGAACTTGTGGTGGATATTATTTCAGTTATTGTTACTTTTTTGAGCATTTTATGATGAGATGTTCCATGTCAGTGTGAACCTGACAACTAGAACCAAAATCTAACTGTCTATATTTACTGCTTTGCTCCAGACCATGAGAACTGAACTCTTTAGATCTTCATGTAATATAACAAAACCGCTTCTGTCCTGCCCGGTCCCACCCCTTCCTTAGACAAAAACACTCACTGTCAACACCCCCTACCCACTGCCATCACACAGAACCTCATGATCCACAGGAAACACTGCATACACTTTAGTATTTTTTTTGTCTGGCTGGGAGATTCTTTGGACGTCTGTGGACGGGGAGGACAGGTGCAGGGATTCTGCAAAAGTTGCTAAAATCAGTTGTGGTTCAGTTGCTTGTTGTAGCTTAACATTTGTTTTGCTGTCTTTGTGTGCCATCCAAATATTTGCCTGTGCAAATTATGCTTGATTTTTTGGCAACATTGGTGTAGATGTCAACACTTGACATTCAGTGAATGTCATAAAAACTATCATTCTGGCTGCTCAGGGGATCTTTTCAACGTCTTCTTGACATAACTTTGCTCAGTGGGAGAGCTGGCTTTGTGTTTGTGAGAATGAAAAAACACGGGACGCAATGTTGGCCAATGCCATGTGTCAGCAGGTGGTGAGCACTTACATAAGAAGTCCTACAGTTTATAATCCCACCTCTCCGCGCATTGTCGTGTTATACGGTGAAGATGACAGAATATAACGATGTATAAAAATCCAGGACCATCCCAATTCTACATTAAACTAAGCATCTGCTTAGGACCCCTGTGGCCACCAGAGGGCCCCCAGGAGTGCTTGAAATGTCCCATAAGAGAGCTTGATTTTTTATGTGAGAGTAGTAATGATACAAAACTGCAATCTCATGTAATCAGGCTGGTGAGCTAAAACTGCTGCTTTAATCAGCTCCTGCTGCCAGTGTCAAAGCTGGTGTCACAGTGACGCACACTGTAACGGGCCTTAAGTGGATTTTGGTCAGTCAGACTGATATTACATTACAGTCCGCTGCACTGCACTCATGGAAAAAGCAAAAAAAAGAACGATTCTTCTGGAGCAGAGGAAAGAGAAGAAAAAGAGAAAAGAAGTAAAAACGCAGGATATCTATGTTTTTGTGACTAATTACAGCATTTCACAGTAAACACTCACTGGCTGAGAGCTGCGACAAACACACCTTCACTTCAGTACAGCTGTTACTAACACAGGCTGTCAGGTTCTATAAATATTCATTAATCAATAGAAAAACAGTGGAGCTCTGGCATTATATAGGGATATTAAAGAAAACATAAGTAATAAGGAACTGAAAGATTTTTGGTCAAGTCAAAAAGGGGAATTTATAACAATAATTGTATGGTTTTAATTATGTTGACTAGTGAGTAAGAGTTGTGTTTACATAGTGATTTCCAATATTAAAACTCCTCAATATTGGAGAACATAGGATACTTTTAAAGCTGCTGCCCATGCAGCACTCTCTCAAATAGCAATTTTGATATAAAAACAAATAATTGTTCAGCCCTAAACAGAAGGGAGCAGTTTGTGTATCTGGTCATCAACAACAAATTTATAACATGCTAATTAATTCATAGAATATTGGCCTATAACAGGAAAGACCCCAAAATAATAATGTAAACTGCTGCAATTACATTAGTGATGCTGGGGATGAAAATGCATCCACATCAGATATTAAAGCCGCATATCTTCTTTTATCTTTAGGCATTTTTTCTTTATTATCACTTCATAATTGCTACCAGTTTTACTGGTGGCCATTTTTTTATGGATTCATCAATCTTTATAGAAACAGATACCCAGTGTTCAGCTGCACTGAAGTGTTATGATTGTCACAGCTCTCAGCCAGTGACTGTTCACTGTGAAATGCTGTAATTAGCCATGAAAACACCTTTATCCCTCTGTTTTTCTTATCTTCTCTCCTTCTGTCTTGTCTCTGCTCCAGAAGGATCTACGTTTTTTGTGTGAATATCACCGCTACAGCTTATAAAGCTGATAAGTTCTGTGTGACATTTACAACAGGTGTGGATGATCAGACTGTACCTAAACATTGTTTTATCTGACACAGGCACGATCAGCACAGTGGCAGCACACATCTAAATGGGCTTCGGCTTGATCCTGATTTTCCTGAGCCGACTGTATTGGTTAGCTTAGCTAAGCACCCTAATCTTCCACTGGCCTGTAGGAAGTACTAATGCTGCATTCATGAGCGAGGCTTAGCAACAGACGCTGCAGATACATTAGCCTAGGGTGGATATAAGAGTGAGTTTTCCCAACAGTATGAATATTGATAGTGTTAAAGGAAACAGCATCATGCCATGGGAGTCTAGAAGCACACAGAGGTCGATACACTGAGCTTCATTGGGATTTGGGTCGAAGAAGTTTTTCTGGAGTTCTGACAATGTGTGTAAATAAAAATGTGGATGATGAAGATTATTTGTCAAATTGATCTGTTGGGGGTAATTTTAATAAAATATGTTAAGCCAAGATTATCATTAGATGGTTTACTATTATTACTCACATACACAATTATACAAATACAACATGTAGTGTATTCGGATAATTCCTAATACTGTGCAAGTTTAAATAGATGTTACTATTAGATTACATTAAAAGAGAAATTTAGAAAAATTTTAATAAAGCAATAAAGATTGACTATTCAGAATTAAACAATATCTGCACATTATGCATATAGAATAACTATGTATGGTAAAATGCAGAGGCTCATATTGTAGAGTATGAACGCAATGGAAGGTGGGTAACAAGCAGGTAGAATGCACATGAGATCAGTCAGAGTTTTAAAAAATAGTTAAGAACTGTGGTGGCATGTCCTGGTTAAGAGGTCTTACAGCCTGAGGATTAAAAGGATTGAGTCTCTCTGTTTGGGCCATTAACCTCCGGAAGCAAGTCTGATTTCACCTGTTTAAACAGGCAGCTACTGGGATGAGTTGAATCTCTGATGATCTTAGATGTTCTGGTACTGCATTTTCTGGTATAGATGTCCTGCAGAGACAGTAGAGCTGATCTGGTGCAGTGTTCCGCTGCTCTGATCACTCAATGTAGGGCTTTACTAGTAAAACCATTGATGTAATTTATGGGAGGAGGTGTCCTTTGTCCTCCCTTTTCTTGAAGTTACTCAGGGAAGTGTATAACCTACATCAAGAGTGCCCAAATCTGGTCCTGGAAGGCTAGTATCCAGCACAGTTTGGTGACATCCCTCCTCAAACACACCTGGTTCACCACTTTTAATGTGTTTGTGGAGGGAAACTGGACACCAACACCACATGACCATATTTGGGAACCCCTGGTCTAATTTACTGACAATTTATCATTCTTTAAGATCAGTTAAGTATCTGTTTTAGTCCTAGCCCCGCCCTTGTCTCCGCCCTTGTCACACGTTTCTTGTTTCCTGTTTCAGGTGTTCCTCATTTTGTTTTCAGTTCTCTGCGATATGTTATCCTGCCAAAGTATCCTAGTCTTTGTTTTGTCTTAATGTTAGTTTGTTTATTTAAATAAATCTTCTTAAAAGCCATAAGCTTGCACTTGCTACCTACAAACCCCAAATCGTGACAGTCTGTTTATTTGGGCACCCCTGCTTTATCGCATGTTTCATTATCACAGTTCCAGCTACCAAAAACACCTGGGCGGGTTGCTGTGACTCTAATGGGGCTGCAAAAGTTGTGTGTTGATGTTATATATTCTGTTTGTTTGATTATTCAGTTAAATTCAAGTGAGGTTTCTAAACTACTAATTGGATTGGGGTGTTTGGACCAGGAAGTCACCAAAATGTGCAGGACAGGAGAACTACAGGAGCACCCCTGCTGTCATGCTACATATATGGTTGTACTCAGAGGTCCTTTGGGTTTGAATGTGTAGAGGGTAATGCTTATTTGGCTGTTTTTCTCTCTACAGAAAAGCCAGTGTTTCTCCTTTCCCTCAGAGGAGCAGGAGGGCAGAGAGGTACAGAAGCTTCACCCCTTTCAACACACGCTGAACAAAACATACCAAACAAATCACTGCTCAGCTCACTGTGTTTTTAACTCACTCTCAAATCAACCGAACTGAATTACTGAATAATTCATAGTAGATACTGAATAATTTATACAAATATAATTCATAGTGCATATATTATATGTAATGAAAGCTAAATAATTTATAGCAATTATGGAATAATGAATAGATATTGAATAATTTATAGTATATACTGAATAATTCACTGTGGATATTGAATAATTCATAGTAGTTACTAAATAATTGATAGTGTATGCTGAATAATTAAAAGTGGATACTGAATAATTCATAATAGACAGACTACTTTATAGAAAATAATGAATAATTCATACTGGATACTGAATCATTTATAGTATATACTGCATAAATAGTATAACAGTAACAGTAAATTCTAAATACTTCATAGTGGATACTTAATAATGCATAGTGGATACTGAATACTAAACACTACTAGTTATGTTCAAAATAAATCTTCCTCATGATATTTACAATTGAAACCAGTGTTAACACTACAAAGTCTTGGCCTATGAACTGATTCTACCTTTATTATGCCTTACTGTTATTTGTCTAATTGTTTGTTTGTGTTCTACTCTCTTTTTGCATGCCATTTGTGATAGAGTGCAGAGTTGAATAAGGTATACAGAAGCTCATATGCCTAGATGTAGTTGAATATTAATGAATATCTCAAAGTTGATTTCTGCCTTCTCCATCAGTCAGTAAACTTTGGAATGTTCTATCATTGCGCATGTGTTTTATTATTAAAATCTGCTGTTTCATTCTCATCCTCATTACAAATTAAATGCTGCTATCAAGGCAGAGTACCTTTACTTTCTGCAGCAAAATTAGGTGTTCTTCTGTCAAATAAGCTTGTAGGATTTTATCAATAAAGGCAATACAATATAATGTTAATTATTCCCAAAGGGAGCCATATGGGGGATTTTAAAGGGTCCTGTCCTTTGCATGAAACCTGAGGCCTTCTGAAAGCCTTGACAGGAAAATGTTTCCTTTAAAAATTGCTTAAAGTGTGTCACTTTAAATTTTAAATAAATGAAGCCGTAAAAGTTCATGCAAATAATTCCTGGAGGTGTCCAACGTTTACTGCTTTACTTTCTCCCCCTTCTGTCCAGTTCATATCAAACCAGCTGGATGGAGTTTAATCTGGAGACTGTGTCTTCCCTTTTCATCACCATTCTGATAGTGATATACAGTATTACTTCCTGCAGTGCAGTATTGTGTTAATAATGCATCATAGGGTGTAGGAACAATGTAGTTTGTTCAGACAGAGGGATTTATGAGTCATAAGCAGAAGTTGGGGCACCTGTGGCAATGGTTTGCATTAATCTTCAAGATTTAGTTTACTTTCATTGCTGCAGAAAAGCTGTAAGTTGACCAGTCTCTTAATGACTGGGGAAAAACCTGTTGTCTATAAAATACACAGAATATTTCAGTTGTTGGTGACCTAAACTTTTTATTTATTATGCTATTATTTATTGTAATCACTTACCTTTGTTCCATTTTAGGTTATTTACTGTAACTGAACTGCTTAAATGACTAGAAAAAAAATTGACCAGCAATGTATATAACTTTGAAAACAGCATAAAAGACATGGTCCTTAAAAAGCCCCTCCTGTGCCCCTGTATATCAGACCTATAATAGGGTTTTTTTAGCTGGACCCTATCGCATTGCTAATTCTGAAGTTGTTTGTTCATTAGCGTCTGGGGAAGCTGGTTTTGGGCTTTTTGGAGCGTGATCTGCAGCCATCCTGCAAGCTGGCCTGCCTGGAGACCATCCGCATCCTGTCCCGGGACAAATACAGTCTGGCCCCGTTTTCCAGCCGCCATGCTGTCCAGACCCTAGCCCGGCATGCAGCAGTCAGTCTGGGGCAGGGCGGTGGGACACCAGAGATGCCAGATGTGGAGGTGATCGTGGAGGCTCTTAAGTGTCTGTGTAACCTGGTGTTTAACAGCACTGAGGCACAGGAGGCTGCAGCACAGCTTCAGCTTATGGTCGGCGTGGCGGAAAGGCTAAAGCAGTGCCGTGAACCACAGTGGAACCATGACGTACGGTTCTTTGACCTCCGTTTGACCTTTTTGCTCACAGCGCTGCGTGTGGATGTACGTACACAGCTGGCCCGTGAGCTCAGGGGCGCTGCTCTGTTGGCCGAAGCACTGGACGCAACTCTGGGACTCCACTGGCTAGATACGTACGAGGTGGCCCAGGCCAGACCAGAGGGCCAGGGTGAACTCCACCCACTTGGCAGGATGGAGACAGAGAGAGCCATGGAGATCCTGAAGACCCTCTTCAACATCACATTTGATACCAACCGCCGCAAAGTGGATGAGGTAAGGGATGTCATTAAGATCATATGTGTCATATAAGAAGATAAAAATATAATGTCATCTACACACACACGCTCAGAAGGGCTTTCTTTATTTTTACTGGCTTCCACAATAGTGGACAGAACATTGGGCCCTTAACACTAGAATTCCTGAAGTCCATCAAAATTTTAATAAGGAGCCCCCATCTTACTACCTGCCTCCCTTTCCCATCCTTTCATCAGCACCATTAACATGTTTTGTTTTGCAAGTGATCATGGTAACTCGAAGAGAGAGAGAGACCAAGTCAGTGGCATTTAATTGGTTACTGAATGTCGCAATGTCACTACTACTGGTTACTCAGGGCAAGTACAAAAGGTACAAACGGTACACAATCATTTTCATCAGTTATCTTATAATTCCACATGGGGATCCACTTGAGAAGCTGGGGAATGACTTTGAGTGACTGATCAGTAGCAAAACAAAAGGTGTTAATGTTGCTGAAGAAGGGATATGCAGGTTTATTAAGCAGTAAGGGGGTCTTTTAAGTCAAATTTATTTCAACTATATTAACTTCATTTTTAAATTTAAATATTTACAGTTTTTTTTACAGTGTTGTTCTGGTCAGACAGAGTGTGTATAAATTTAAAACCATTGTTAGCCTACCCAGAAGTGGACGACCATCAAAGATAACTCCAACTGCAAGTTGTGAAATAGTCTGAGAGGTTACAATTAAATCCATGGTAATTTCTAACAAAATGAAGGCCTGTCTTACATTGACGAATGTTGATGTTTATGAGTCTACTACCAGGAGAACACTGAAGAGCAATGGTGTGTAAAGCACACTGGTGATACCAAAATATAACTTTTTGGCATACATTTGTAGAAAGACAAACACTGCATTCCAGCATAAGAACCGTATCCTATATGTGAACCATGGTGGTGGGAGTGAATCTGAATCTCAGGAGACAATAGATCATGTTGCAAGACAGCGATCCTAAACACACAAGTGGTCCTATCAATGAATGGTTAAATAATAAAGTGAATGTTCTGAATTGGCCAGGTCAAAGTCCTGACCTTAATCCAATTTAAATGTTGTGGAAAGACCTAAAGTGAGTGGTTCCCACCAACATCCAAGAATTGCCACTATTCTGCATGGAGAAATGGGCTACCATTTCTTTATTGTGCAGGACTGATCCACAGTTATCACAAAAGTTTATTTGCAGTTTTTGCTGCACAGGCGGGTCACACCACATACTGAGAGCATGGTTAACTTACTTGTTATGTAACTGGGTGTTTTTGTTTTTCAAAAAAACATTTAAATTTAATAACTTTTGTCATTTGTTTAACTAGGTTTTCATCATAATCATATGATGTTTTAGGTCACATTCATATGTAAATATGTAAAACTACTGTTAGTGTGCTGTTAAGTGTGTGTAGATTTTGCCAAATAATAAATAAGAAAAAATTGGTAAAAGTCAGAATTTTTGTAGAAACTAGAAGTTCTTAAGAAGAAATTTGTTTTTAAGATCAGTTGGTCAATGAGGTGTTCACTTATGACTGATATTTAGAGTTCTATAAAACTGTATTCATGTACTGTAACTAGGCATGTCCCGATTATAATAATTTACCACAGTTGTGATTCAAGTCATTTAATATAGAGTATATGCTGATACCAAGTCCTGATCCGATATTTGTATATTTTTTACATAATGCGTCTAATAAGTTTTTACCCATATTTCTTACATCGCCTGCAAAATGAGAAGGGTGCTCAAGTTCTCATCATCTTCTTGGTTGCCTGTTTTTACCCACTAAGTGAGACCTGTTGTTCCAGTGTGCAATAAGGCTACAGGGAAGTGTGTGAAATGTTGTGTCAAGTCAAATCAAGTCAAGTCAACTGAAGTTTATTTCTATAGCACTTTTTAAAACTGACATTGTCACAAAGCAGCTTTACAGAATCCAGGGCCAAGTCCCCAATGTGCAAGGCAACAGAGGCAAGGAAAAACTCCCTAAGCTGTAGAAAGAAACATCGGGAGGCAAAAGCTTCAGCTCCAAAATACAAAGGAAACTTGCGTTATAGAGATTGCTTGTGGCTGTTGGTTTACTTTTGTACTTGTTTGTGCTCAAGCCAATCCTGATCAGTAAAAATGCTGTGATGGGCCCATATACCGATCTCTGAGATCGGATCAGGATATCACTAACTGTGACTAAAAATACAACCTATTCTTCTTCTTCATCATCTTCTTCTTCTTCTTATTATTATTATTATTATTATTATTATTATTATTATTAAGCTGTTCATATTCATGAGAACAGTGACAATGCTACACAATGCCTTGCAATAAATTGGCAGAATACAGAGGAGACATTTGTTGCAATGGTTTAATGTAGAGAATAATATAAACATAGTTTTATTAGTTCTTATTCCAGAAGGGACCTTGAGTCAGGGTGTTTAAATGGTTATAATACCCCAGTTAACCTGCTTAATCTCATCAGCCCATTCTACATTAAACACTCCTGCAGGAGGAAGCAGCCACCTACAGGCACCTGGGGGCTATACTGAGACACTGCTTAATGAGCACAGCGGAGGGGGAGGAACGCACTGAGGAGTTTCACAGGTACACACACACACACACACACACACACATGTATGTATGTATATATATATATATATATATATATATATAGTATAATAAAGCAGAAAGAAGCAGGTGAGCTGCCAGGAAAATCCGCAAGAATAAGGATCCGAGCCACTTTGACAATTACCTTTACCAAAAGTGGTCCATGGAGGGACAACTGGTGAAATGGTGACACGGTTACTGGCACCCAAGGCTCACTGATGCATGTGTGGAGTGAAGACTAGCTAGCCTGGTCCAATCCCAAAGATGAGCTTCTGTTGCACAAAATGTTGTTGCTGGCTCTGATAGAAAGGTGTCACAGTGCACCACAGAGCTGTTTTGGGGGGACGCACTTAATATTAGACAGATGGTGTTAATGTTCTGGCTTATCTGTGTGTTTATACACTGGCAGGTGTTTTGCTTTACCTGCTCTACTTCCATACACTCATGTCCATATTTAGATTTCAGTCTAATTAGTCTTTTCACAAAACAGGTTTCAATACAACAAAACAGGTCTAAAGTTTTTATAGGAGTGCGTGGATAAACAATGAATTTGTTTTTGTATTGTCATGTTGTCAGCAGCTCTTGTGGGGTACTCACAGTATGCAATAATTAGTACCTATTAAAAGTGCTCCAAGAAAAAAGAACTGGTGAACCAGAGACAGAATTATGAGTCACAGTGATCACGTGATTATCAGAACAGGACCATGGTGCATTGGAAGAAGGAGGCATGGTCTGATAAAGCGAGATTTTTTTGTATCTTGTGGACGGCCGGGTTCATGTTTGTCACTGGGGAAAAAATGGCACCAGGATGTACCATAGGAAGAAGGTGAGATGGTGAAGGCAGTGATGCTCTGGGCAACATTCTGCTGCATTCTGCATTCATGTGAATGTTATTTTGACATATAGCACCCACCTAAACACTGCGGCAGACCAAGTACATTCCTTCATTGTGATAGTGTTCCCTAATGAGAGTGGCCTCTTTTAGCAGGATAATGCTCCCTGTCTCACTGCAAATATTGTTCAGATTCCTCAGTTCTCAATCTGAATGAGCATCTATGGGATGTACTTGCAGCTTCATGTCCGATACCACAGAACACTTTTAAAGATCTTGTGCTTTGATAGGTCAGAGCTGTTCTGGACCACAACACAGTCCTACACAATATTAGGCAGGAGGTTTTAATGACTGATTGGTGTATATACATTGGCTTGCAAAAGTATTCGGCCCCCTTGAACTTTCCCACATTTTGTCACATTACAGCCACAAGCATGAATCAATTTTATTGGAATTCCACGTGAAAGACCAATACAAAGTGTTGTACACTTGAGAAGTGTGGAACGAAAATCATACATGATTCCAAACATTTTTTTACAAATAAATAACTGCAAAGTGGGGTGTGCGTAATTATTCAGCCCC
>JBBPDA010094876.1:0-11652 GCA_037974385.1 Arnoldichthys spilopterus
GTTGGATTATCAGGTCTGCAGTGATGTGATTGGGTTGGATTATCAGGTCTGCAGCGATGTGATTGGGTTGGATTATCAGGTCTGCAGTGATGTGATTGGGTTGCATTATCAGGTCTGCAGCGATGTGATTGGGTTGGATTATCGGGTCTGCAGCGATGTGATTGGGTTGGATTATCAGGTCTGCAGCGATGTGATTGGGTTGGATTATCAAGTCTGCAGCGATGTGATTGGGTTGGATTATCAGGTCTGCAGTGATGTGATTGGGTTGGATTATCAGGTCTGCAGCGATGTGATTGGGTTGGATTATCGGGTCTGCAGTGATGTGATTGGGTTGGATTATCGGGTCTGCAGCGATGTGATTGGGTTGGATTATCGGGTCTGCAGCGATGTGATTGGGTTGGATTATCAGGTCTGCAGGTCAGTTTGAATTTTGATGAAACTACACAATCTACTACATTTTCATCATCTCACACATGCAGACACATTATAATGTGAACATTTTATTATTAAAGGTCATGCAGCAGTGTCGTCTTAAACAGAAGCTGCTTCTTCGTACAAAACACTGCTCACAGTGAAATGAAGGAGAATAATTGTGGAACTAACACACACATCTTCATTACACACATCACATCGATACATCAGATTGTGCCCTATTTTGGTTGATACATCGATACAGATCGATTCATTGTTACACCCAGAAGAGCAAGGATGCAGTTTCAGTATTTTATAAAATATTATACATTTTCTAAAGAATTCTATATATGTCCACCAACATAGGCTATGTCAGAATGTGGCAGTATGTGGGCAGTAGTAGCCTAGTGGTTAGGACATTGCCCTTAGGACCTGAAGGTTGCAAGTTCAAGTCCTGACCTGGGCACTGCTGAGGTACCCTTGAGCACTTTCAGAAGTGGTGACAAGGTCATGGGCACCCAAGGCCCATTGATGCCTGTGGGGTCTGGTCTGATCCTGCAGAAGAGCTACTGTGGTGTGAGAGAAAGGTATCAGAACACAGTGCAGCACAGTTAGAGCTGTTTCAACAGCATGAGGGGGACTTGGCAGGTGGTTTTAATGTTATGGCTGATCTGTGTAAGTCATGAAACCATTTAGGGCCAATTGTAAAGCTGATTTAGACTTTGAACATGTTTAACCTGATCTGTGAGCTTTGAATTAAGGGAAATATTGTGTAAATGCTTCTTATTTTGCCACACTGCTCATGTAATCAGCCCATGTGTGATGAAATTTTCAACCCCCCCCACCCACCCAAGTCAGTACCCAAAGATCTTTCTCGAAGCACATTTCTGTAAATCCTGAAAGAATAATTTTAGCTTTTGCTTGTTGATAATTTCAGTATCTTAGTTCCACACGTTGCATTATCAGTGAACTGAAGTTTGCATGTATATGGTTTAATGCTTGTTAAGCTAAGCATGACCGAGAAAGCAAATCAACGCTTCCTTTTTAAGGTTCTTTAGAAGTGTGTCAGCTTGGCTGTGGTGTGATGGTGCGGTTTTTGGCTATTTTGAGCATCTTATCTCAGTTCAGACTGCATAGAGATGTAGCCGAATATGTGGTCCAATGCACATGGGGTATCTGGACTCTAAAAACAGAAATTTTCATAAAGGCTGGACAATCTCTCATACCTAATGCCAGCTTACCTGCTTTCCCGTTGCCTGTGTAACACTGCCAATGCCGGGGGGGTGAAAGAGAAGCATGGAGGTCATCTCATGTGCTTCAGCGCTCCCTTTAAACTCAAGCACACCGTCCTTGGCACAAAGCCACGGAAACGGGGGGTGGGAGGGGAAAAGCCATTTGGACTTGGCACCCTGCCACAGGGGCCGTGTGTAATGATATGCCAGAGATGGCAGAGCTTGGACTGTTGTCCACCGGCCAGTGCAGACAGTCACCTTGACCACTGTCTGAGCTCAGAGCATTGCTGACACTGAAGCTGTCTCAACACTGTAATGTCTGCAGACGTTTTCCAACACCTACTCATTTCCCCTCTATATTCTACAGGCTGTAGTCAGAATTCAGCTTCAGCCTCAACCATGATGAAGATAACGTGGGTGAAATGCTGCAGAAGGTCAGCAGTCAAAGGAATTTTTGAATCCCTGTTCTGTATGTCTGGACGAATGCTTGGAAGAGAGGATTCGCGATGGCACAAAATGATATGTGAATCGTTTTTACAGCCTCTATACGCGGCAATGATGTGTGAGAAATATCCTCTAGTGCCAGGTTTCTCAACCGCTGGGGCGTGGCCCACTGGCGGGCAGTGTACGCCATCTTGCGGGCCTCGAATTTAACATTGAGAAGGTAATTGGTCCATACAGGGTTGCCAGTGCCATGCTTAATCTGGGTAGCAAATATAGTATACACATAATATACAGATGTTCAAGCAAATGTCTAAAATGAATGAAATACATGACCCGGGCACGGTGGTGTAGTGGTTAGCGCTGTCGCCTCACAGCGAGAAGGTCCTGGGTTCAACCCCCGTGTCGGCCATGGGGGCCTTTCCGTGCCAAGTTGGCAGTCTCTCTCCATGTTCGTGTGTGTTTTCTCCAGGTTCTCCGGTTTCCTCCCACAGTCCAAAGGCTGCAGTAGGTTGATTGGATGCTCTAAATTGCCCGTAGGCGTGAGTGTGTGTATGAATGGTTGTCTGTCTATGTGTTGCCCTGCGATGGGTTGAGCCTCCTGTCGCCTTAGGCCCGCAGTCAGCTGGGATTGGCTCCAGCTTTCCCGCAACCCGGAAACAGAAGAAACGGTTTAGAAAAATGGATGGATGGATACATGACTTAATAATGCAAACTTTAGACTAAAAAAGGTCAATACTGTGGTAGACAGTCATAATTTCTGAAAATATAACCAGGAATACATTAAATATGAGTTTTCTATAGGAGGTGATGACACGTGTGTGGAGTGTGGAATAACCCTTTTCAGGCGCTACAATCGTCAAATCCAAAGCCACACCTCAAAACAAACCACTGGACTGTTAGTGGAAACATGACGAGCCTTCACAGCCCGCCGTGATAAATAAGTGGGCCTCAATGTTGAAAATGTTGAGAACCATGGCCCTAGTGAAATAGCCATGATATTTTAAAGAAATAATTTTTTTTTATTTCAAGCAGGACAGTCTATGCAGCGAAAAGGCCTGAGTCTGATTCCCATATCTGCTACGGCTGCCTTTCTGCGTGGAGTTTCCCAAGCTCTCCTCAGTTTCCTCCAGGGGGCTCCGGCCTGTGGCTTGTGACTTAGGTTGACTGGATGCTCTAAATTGCCTGTAGCTGTGAGTGTGTGTGTGAGTGCTTGTCTGTCTCTGTGTTGCCCTGTGATGGGTTGGCCTCCTGTCCTGGGTGAACCCTGCCCATAGTCAGCTGGGACTGGCTCCAGCTTCCCGCACGACCCCAATTGAATAAGCGGTTTGGAGGATGAAAAAAATGAATGACAAATTCACACAATTTTCTCCCTTACGCCAAATGTCATTCATCAGCCAAGACTTGACGTTTATAATGGAGGAGTAATGGAAGTTGAAGGCAGGACTATTCGCACATGTATCTGTGTGTGTTTTTTTTTCACCCTGTGTCTCTGTGGCTGCACTGAAACCCTCTGTAGAGCCTTGAGTCAGATTAAAACCCCCATTCATCTTTCAATCAAAGCATCTAATCACCAGATCAAATCCACTGGGGTGCCGCCCAAGCGCTGTAGAGGGAGTGGCCTGGAACTGATACTGTTGTGCTGCTGTCAGTCAGCGGCCTTTTTTAAAGGGCAAGTACCCATTGTTATAAGTGGCAGAAGCTCTTAAAAGGTCAAGGCTTCAGGCCTGCGTTTTGTGGCTGAAGCTTTAGTGGGGAAAGTGCTGTAGCTACAGTGATTCCTTAGTGCTGACGTGTTGCTATAGTGATGGTACAATCAAAAATTGATAGGTGTTCATTATTCCCAATTACCCCAAATGTAGTCAGACAGCCAAGACGCTACTGGACAAACTGGACAAAGACATAGGCTAGATAAACCTCGTAATAAGACTTTTACTTGAGTAGCTTTTTAGTTGGTGACTTGAAATTCTACTGTTTGGTTGGGTATCTGTACTTCCACTCAAGTGTGGCTTTCAGGTACTTTTTACAACACTGCTCTAAACTACATAATTTTAGCATTTAAATGAGCAAAGACAGCCCAAAAATCATGCTTCGGTTTGGCTGCCACTCTTTTAAGCTATGTAACATTCTTTTGACCATTTTTAATGACCGTACTTGTGTAATGGCTCCATTTGGGACGTTTGATTGTTGAACCTGGTGGCCTATCCCATCCGACTGAAAATTATTGATTAGATGTGCAGCCTGATAATGCTCAACTAGGCCTTTAGGTATCAGCATGTAAGGCACTAACAATTGCCTGCGGCTCGAAAAGAATTTGTCTTCTTTCGGGCCCTTATCTTGCAAAAGCAGGTCGACGTCCGATTCCCATCACTGTCAATAGCGCATCACACTGCACATTGAGCCCATCAAAAGCAATGAGACTTTTTGTCCCCGGGCAAGCTGTGTGTGACACGGTGAGGGTCAGGAGGGCGCGCGTTGACCTTGTGCCAGACGTTAGGTCCCCCAAGACGTCCTCGATTTGATTGAGGCAGAAAGAAGTGGGAGCTGGTGGTCGTCGCTGTATTGGGACGTTGCCCCTCAGGGCTCCATTTCGTTCCATAATTAGCAAAATAAGCAAAAATGCTGCACCTGTGAAAGCTTCAGCCACAGTTTCTCTGCCCACCGCACACACACCAAATCCACCCTATTCCGTGTAATATGACGGTGACGACGGTGTGTGGGGACTGCACAGAGGATGAAAGGCTTAGCATGTCTGACCTACTTCTGCCCTGACCACAACATGACTTCATTTAGCTTCCGGAGTGCAGTGCATCTACGCTCAGGCTCTCAGATGGCATTTTCTGGAAGCTTCTATGTAGTCCATTGTATAATGGGTGATGTCATAGCAATGCTATAACTTCTACTTTCACTTCTACTCGAGTCAGTACTTTGACGCGGAGCATCAGGCACTGCTCCCCTCGAACCTCCAACACTCAAAAGAAGAGGAAGATGCAGCAAGACTCATTTCAGTCCTGGCTCCCCAGTGGTGGAACCAACTTCCTCTTGCCATCAGAACTACGGCACCTCAATACTCACCTCTTCAAGGAGGATCTAGGGACAAATGAACCCTCATGTTTATTGCTTATTGGTTACTCTCTAAACCCCAAAACAGGGTGGACAGGGTTTGTCATGGTGTGTAACTTACCTAGTGGTATCTTAGTAGGACGGCAGCTGTTGATGGGTTTAGCTTTAGACAGAAGAACAGACATGGGCTACAAAGCCCTGCTGTACGTCACTCTGGATAAGAGCGTCTGCCACATGCTGTAAATGTACTTTAGCAAGAATTTATACCCCATTCCTAAATAAAAGGTGTTTAAAAAGATTGTTTGGACTGAAGAACCACTTTTTTGTTTCCTAAAGTACCTTTAAATAGATGGTTTCTTAAAGGCAATTTTTGTACATGAGGTAACCATGGAGAACCTTTAGAATGTAAAACTATAGCAAAAAAGGTTTCTCCTTTAACTGTACATATGATCCTGAGAACCGAGAAGGAACCATTATATATGTTTTACTGCACTCTTACCTCAGGGGTTGTAGTGCTGATCCAGGATCAGTTGCTGTGGCGACTGTACTGTTTTACTGTACTTAGCGTTGAGACTTCTCTAAGGCTTGAAGTCGACCAAAGCTGACTACTTTTGTCATTGTGAACACACTTGATCACACACAGAGTGCACCACAATGAAATGGGACCTCTGCATTTAACCCATCACACGTGCACATGTGGAGCAGTGGGCAGCTATGAGAAGTACAAGATGTGTATTGGGACAGTACCTTGCCATAGGGTACTGCCTGTTTATTACCCCATTAGGGAGATGGACACTACCTCATGAACATTAGTCAGCTTTATCGATTTGCACTTTTTATATGTGTAGAGATGGGCAGAATTTCAGTTTACATGTACAAACCCTTATTTCTCGTGTCCGGTTTACCACCGAGTTACAGAATGAAGAGTTTTACTTGTTTGGGAACTGAGGATACAAATTGCTGCAGTCTTGCGAGTGGAGTTGTTTGCCCATTCTTGCTTAATACTTGCTTAAAACTTTAGCTGCTCAACAGTCCATTGTCACCATTGTGTCTACTCTTCATGTCAACAGTCTGGATGGTCCATTCCATCTTTGACACAAAGAACTAGACTCTCATTTTGCTCAGTGCAACATAGAATCGTCTGACTGCAGCACACATTTCCACAGTCTTTCAGATCATCTGACAAGAGCTTGGATGCAGAGACTACAGCTGCATTTCTGCATAGAATTGATGTATGTCTTTTTTTTTTGCATAATAGAGGTTGAAGTTGTGTTTGCTGAAGCAGCAGCAGACTGTGTTAAGTGGCAGTGGTGTTACTAAGTACCCCTGTGCTTATGTGGCAATATTTATCACAGTGGCATGATGGGTTATTATACTATTTATTTATTTATTTATTTATTTATTTATTTATTTATTTATTTATTTATTTATTTATTTATTTGTTTGTTTGTTTGTTTGTTTATATATTTTTATAATTTGTTTATTATTTTTGCTCTTATTTTAAATTATTAATGTATTATTATTATTATTTTTTTTATAATTAATTATAATAATAAATAAATTGATTAAATATAACTGCAAAAATAATAATAATGATAAAAAATAAATAAATAAATAAATAGATATTAATTATATAATAATTATTATAAATATAGTTATAATAATAACAATAATAATCTTATTATTGCTGTTATTTATTATTATTATTATTGTTATTATTATTATTATTATTATTATTAAGATGGTGTAGTGTTTAGTATATTCATTTTTCTATGGTTCTGCTGCTGGTTTGGTTAAAATTAAGTGGAGTCAAGTTGAATCCAGGGACAGGGGTCCACTCCAGAAAATCCATCATCTATGACCACCTGAACCTAAACATGTTCCTCAATACGTGCTCATACATGAAAAGATTTGTCATGTGTAAGACAGGGCTGAGTGTGACATATTGTAAGCACATCTGACTTGAACGCGGCCCAAAAGGTTCTGAAAGAGCGGAGGAAGGCGTCGTGGTAATCATCTCCACTTGTTCATCAGATCATTTGTGCGGACCCTCTTATCGCAGGCGTGTCATTACTGTGCTAATTGGGCAGCTCTGGGGACAAAAAAAAGGGCCGTCGGACGGGGCGGAAGTGAAAGCGGAAGTTTTGCAGCAGGGGGTAGGTTATGTGTGTGTGTGTGTGTGTGTGGGGGGAGGGGGGGGCATAAGGGATTTTAGTCCTTCAGCATGTAAAGGACACGAATACACATAATAGCAATTTGGGAAGTCGTTTGTGCCCTCGTTGCTGTAATGATGGGTGAAAGAGAGCAGTAAGTGTGTGAGTGTGTTAAAAAGGGGTGAGAGAGAATGGGATGATGAACATGATGGAGTGAGAGAGAGAGAGAGAGAAAGAGAGAGAGAGAGAGAAAGAAAAAGAAAGAAAGCAGAGAAAACAAAAGAGAATAAGAGAGTGGAGCGCTTAAAGAGAGTAAAATGGAAAGATAGAAGGAAAAGGGGTTCAGACAGAAAAGGGAGGGATGATAGAGAGAGCAAAACAGAGACAAAGAGAAAAAGATTAGGAGAGCGATAGAAAAAGGAAGGACAGAGAGAAAGTAGAGAACGAATGAAATGGAGTGAGGGAGACAAGAACAAGGGGGCATAGAGAAAGAATGGGGAGGAAAGATCGAGAGAGAGAAAGAGAGACAGGAAAACTGATGAGGGGAGCAGTAGGGAAAGGAAGGACAGAGAGAGAGAGAGAGAGAGAGTAGAGAAAACATAAGAGAAGAAGAGAGCGGAGAGATGGCAGAGGAAAAAGTTTACCCGAGGGAGGGAAAAGGAAAGGGGTTTAGAGAAGGAACAGAGAGGAGAGACAGAGAGGGGAAAAAAATAAAGAGAGTGACAGAAAGGAGGGGCAGAGAGAGAGAGAATGGGACGAGAAGAAAGGGATACAGTGGGAGAGGAAGAGAGGAAGAAGGGGAGATAGAGAAGGATGAATAACGAGTAAGAGAGAACGAGCCAGGAGAGGTAGATAAACAGAAAAAGCAAAGAGAAGCAAGAGAGAGAAGTAGACAGTGAGACAGCTAGAAAAATGAGGGGAGGGAGGAAGAGAGAGAGAGAGAGAAAAAGAGAGAGAGAGAGAGAGAGAGAAAGAGAGAGAGAGATTAAAATGAGAGAGAGAGAGAGAAAGAGAGAGAGAGATTAAAATAAGAGAGAGAGAGAGAAAGATATATATATATATAGAGTATAGAGAGAGAGAGAGAGAGAGAGCACCTGTTTGTTTCTGCAGGGTGTTCATTAGTGTAGATTTATAGAGTGGATCATTATGGGATGTAGATGTGCGGATGTTCAGTTGGAAAGCTGTTCCTCTGGGAAATCTCCACAGCGGGAAAAAAAGAGCCACCTTTCTTAAAGGGCACACGGGGAGTCGGTGGGCTACCTGTCTGCGGGCCCAGAGTGAGAGGCACGTTTACATCCGCCTGAATGGCTTTAACATGAAGAGGCTTTAACCCGTAGAAGACGAGAGCAAATGCTTTAAATACACAGTTCAGATTAAACTACAGTCACAATCACATTTACACTTAATACATGTTCAGTATTGACCGTTTCCAATCTGGACCTTTTCCGTTTGTGCAAAACAAAGCAAAAATGTGGTAATATTCATTCATTCAATCATTCATTCATTCATTCATTCATTCATACATACATACATACATACATACATACATACATACATTTATTTATTTATTTATTTATTTATTCATTCATTCATTCATTCATTCATTCATTCATTCATTCATTCATTCATTCATTCATACATACATACATACATACATACATACATACATACATACATACATTTATTTATTTATTCATTTATTCATTCATTCATTCATTCATACATACATACATACATTTATTTATTTATTTATTTATTTATTTATTCATTTATTCATTCATTCATTCATTCATTTATATTATTGCTGTGATTCCAGTAACAGGGCGACGAGATGTTAGATGAATAACCAAGGACACACAAGTAACGAGGTGGACATAACAACAGTGGAACATGAAGGAACACAAATACCAGACAAAGACTGGGGAAAAACTCTAGGCCTTCAGTACATGGCCTGACTGATGCACCGGGGCCTGGGAGGAGACATCTAACCAGGCCCAGCTGGGGAAGAGGAGCTAAATACATGTGGTGAACAAAACACAAACAGAACCTGACTCTCTGACAGGCTTCACATAGACATGACCAACTACAAAAGGTTCCTTAAATGGCTTCCTCTGGTGCCTGCAGCACATTTTCTGTTTGTTTCTGTAAAGCCACCTTAGGTTTGAGAAAGGCACTATATAAATAAACAAACAAACAAACTTTATTTTAAAAATTATAACAATATTATTATTAAGAATATTATTATTAATAATAATGTAATAATAATAATAATAATAATAATAATAATTATTATTATTATTATTATTATGCATAATTAAAACATAATAAAATATAATAATAATAACATCAATAACAACAATATCACATTATTATTATTATTATTATTATTATTGGTTGGTAGATGGTTTAGTTTCTGCTGTATTTATTTTTATATGGTTCTGCTGCTGCATCAGATTTGCAATGCTGATCCAAAAATGTTCCAGCCCCTGATTGCCAGTCTGCAGGGATCAAACCATGGATCATAGCTCACCCTCCTAGAGCACCATGCTCAGCCCGACTGGACGCCCTCCTTCTCAAAAATCAAAGACTTCAGGCCTCTTCAGTTTTGGCACCAAGGTGGTGGAGCCAACATGTCCTGACTGTTAGAACCTCACTGTCTTCAAGCGATGACTGAAGAGCCACTTCTTCAAAGAGCACTTAGGACAAGAACTACATGTCCCAACAAATTCTCTTACTATTAATTTAATCATAATAATATTACAAAATTGTCGTTTCTGTATAAAGGATTACCATCAGCTCTGGAAGGATCTTGGTTAACAGCTCTTAACTCAAGTCTAGGTTTTCTCACCATGTACATCACTCTGGATAAGAGCATCTGCTAAATGCTGAACATGTAAATAAAACCTACAGTGTTAAAACACCTGTCAGCTTTTGTGCTTCATTGCTCCCAGTAGATGGTGCTCTGCCTCCCCAGTAGTCATTTTAAAGCCTGTACTGAAATCAGTGTGCAAACCCAAATATCCTCGGGCTGCAAATGTGTGTAAATCCTCTGTGTACGTTGGCCAGTCTCTTACTGAGCCCTTTCGCCAGTTTTCCACCGTATACAGAGCGCCACAGCCTGCGGACGAACCTTTTTCACTGAATCAGAGGGGAAACACACATGCGCTCCCACACTGAGAGACAGCTTTAATGGCCCCAGGTGAAGTTTACATCCTCAGTCTGGTCAATGGTTTTCCTCACATGGAAGCTGGACATCCATCCAGGCTTTAAGGAATATGCCAAATGTTTTTCAAGCCGATCTTTGAATGCCACGTCTGGAGCAGCTGATTTCCCAGGACAGTCATTGCCCTGTTCTCAGAACAGCCTGTTTACCTAAAGCTAGTGTGATGAAAATGAGGAAACGTCAGATTACAGCTGCGCAATATGATGATATTTATCGTTATCGGGATAAACTGTGGTCACAATATTGTCTTTCTGAGCACATCGATATCGTTCGTACATAAAAAGCACTGTCAAACGTCATGTTTAGTTTATAGGAACATCATTCGTTTTGTCCTGCAGTGTGAAAAACACTGAATAAAAATTATTTGTACTATTTTTTTTTGAAAAATATGGCTCTTTTCCCTTTGTTCTATCGTAATACATATCGTGATCTATCGAATATCAAGGAACTTTTTTCGAAATATCACGATGAGACATTTTTGCCATATCGCCCAGCCCTGCTTAAACTGCAGCAATTGGGATTTTTCCAGACTGTCTTCAGGTCAAAACCATGCAGAGATAAAAAAAAAACAAAAGAAACAGCAAGGACCACAGGACACAGGGGAACGATGAGTGAGGTGTAACGTGTCTCGTCCCACGTGTCCCTGTCCGTGTTTGTTTTCATGTTCCACGTGTCCATGTCATGTTTAGGTTTCCTTCCTCGTGTCTAGCCACGCCCTTGTCCCGCCTAGTCAGCTGTATCTCATGTCTCGTCATTTCCCTGTCAGCTGTTGCTCGTTTGATGTGGTCTATTTAAACCCCTCGTTTTCCCTCGTTGGCCAACTGTTGCCCACCCTGAATGTCACCCTGGTGTCTTCTGTGTAGTTCTACTGTGTATGACCTCGTTTATGTTCATAGTTGTTGTCGTCTTGTTTTTATTTAAATAAATCCTTTGTTGTAGTCTCGCTGCACATGCTTCCCAAATTCAACCAGCGAACGTGACGTAAGGTTAGCCAAGGCAAAAGCTTGGCAATGTCAGGTAGTTCCGTAGAGTGGTGCAGTTGGGCAGTGGTGGCCTTTGCGACCTGAAGGTCGCAGGTTCGAGTCCTGGCCCGGGCACTACTGAGGTACCCTTGAGCAAGGTACCGTCC
>JBBPDA010094967.1:0-11647 GCA_037974385.1 Arnoldichthys spilopterus
GGTTAAATGCAGAGGTTGCATTTCGTTGTGGTGCTTGAGTGTGTTCACAATGACAAATAGTCACCTTCACTTCAAAAAGAGGAGAAACCTGCGTAAAAACTAGTTTCATTACTGTTGTTCATTAATGGTTTTTGTCCTTGTTTGGACTTAAAACAATCAGGAAAATGTAGAAGTGCAGACTTAAACATATTGAAAAGGAATTTAAAGCCCAAAATTTGGTCTGCAAGGCCTTTCCCCCACCATTACCTTACTTACATGATGGAAATGACATAATTCTAATATGCTCTACTGTTCTTTTAAGATTTTAAGCACTTTTATTATGAAAACAGATTTTTATACGAAACAAAACCCCTACAGACTCCGATTGACTGCATTGTCACTGTACTAAAGAAAACAGCATTTGCTTAACATTAATTATAAAATAAATAAATAAAATATTTTTAAAAATAATTCAAAAAATAAAAAATAAATATATATATAATAAAAAAAGAAAGCACTGTGTTCTAAACTCACGAATCGACTCGTTCTCCAATTTGGTCTCTTATTAAAAGCCCTAAGCCCACCATACACATCACACTTACAAGAAGTCTGCATTAAAAAAATTAGACTGTGCCAAAATATTTCTGCCTGCATCACAAGCTCTTCACAAACATTTAACAGTAGGCTTAACACCAGCCTTTTTCACATAATCATCCTCAAACAGTTGGTGTGGCGAGCAGTTGGTTTTCTGTTTGCGAAAGCACGCAAGAGGCCGCTTACTCACCGATGGTGGTTGACAAGCCGTTCTGCCCGACGAGGTTGTACAGGAACAGCTTGGAAAAGAAAGAGGGAGGGGAGAAGACGAATAAGCAGCAGTCCTGGCAGGGAAGAGAAATCTGTTCGTTTGTTTTCAGTGGTTGGCAGGTAAACTCAGACACACTCTGCCGCGGTGTGGGCGTGCGATTCAAGCTGCCTGCAAAAATCTGTGAGCAAACTGCAGGATGTGGGCATGTGTGTACGTTTCTCTGCGCGTCTTAGTGAGAAGAGACTAACAGTAGCATAAGACTTGCATCTCACACAGACCATACAGTTTCCTCCTACTTTTTTTTTCATGCAGGAGGCAAGACTAAAGATTTCTTTTATGTGCCATTGAGATACAATCTAGATTTCAGGGAGAGTTGGCTATAGTAATATATCCAACTGTTCAGTCAGCCTGCCATGACTAACTCATTTCATTAGAGGATATATTGTCTCAGAAATAATCGTGATAAATAAGATTACTGTAATTTTAAGACGTTTGATGCCACCGACACCACATGATGATCGCTTTTTCCACTATTGGTTGGTTGGTTGGTTGGATGGGCAGCGCTACTCAACACTGCACCTATGTAGGCTTGTCATCATAGTTGGGGTACTCATTCTTATGCCAACAAACATGTAGCTAAAGATGATTTGCTGGTATTGAGGCCAGATAAAATTTGAGGACATGTACATATATTGACAGGGAGTGATTAGTGGTCATTGTGAACACAGCACACCACACAGTGCACCACAATAAAATGTGATCTCTGCATTTAACCCGTGTGTGTAGAAGCAGTGGACATGGGAGCAATGCTGATGGGTACCTCAGTGGTACTTGCACCAACTGCTTATGATTATGAACTCGGATCGCTGGATTCAGAGTCCAGAGTGATAAGTCAATAATGTAATTATCATGACAGGCCGATCATGCAGTTGTAAAGCCCTCACTTGAAAGGTAACCAACTTTGGCTGCATATTAGCACCTAAAATAACGGCCACACATTTCACTAATTATTCCTTTAAGGAGCGACTTCTTGGCAGAAAGTCAGAACATGAAGCACACAATTCTATAACTTAACAACTCTGCCATTTTTCAGTGTTGCAAAAGTAGATACTGAATCAGAAGGCTTAGGATTTTAGAAGCCTGGGCATTTAGGGGTTAATAGGGGTGTGGCGAGATCGAAATATTTTTAAAACAAACATTCAACACACCATACCAGAGTGTCTCCTATTGGAGTAAAGTGGACAAAAGAAGTCCACTTTACTCCACTTTACTCCCCCCCCCTCAAAAGAAGTTCTACTGGTTGTGATTTTGTGTGGTTCTTCTTCTTAAAGGGCCATGTAATTGACAGGGAATAAGTCCTGAGATCTTTTAATTTATCAGAGCCAAAACAGATAAATCAAGACATTAAATGCATTAAATATAGGAAACAAATCTTAAAATGTTTCATCAACATATAAAAGAGAACGAAAGCTTCACATGTTGAACTGCTAAAATCATCGTAAGCCACAGATTTCCATGCACTATAACAGATTGTGCTAGCAACCACTGCATCAACCAGCAACCCCAAAAGAGGTCAGGGTGGTTTATTTATTAAACTGCCAGACTGAAGGAGCATGAAAAAGGCAACAACATTCCCACTGCTCCTACCGTTGCTAGATGTAGGTTAATATTTACAAGACTATGGCTGCTGATAAGAGCCATAAACATGAGTAAAGAGGTATAAACCATGTAGCGCAGCCTTGCTGTTTTCCAGCTAATTTACATTTTTCCAAATAAAGTCTTGCTTTATGGTTTACTGCATTGTTAATAGATTTCTTGCAGTGAGAAAACCTGCGTATAATCCCATTTAAAGGCTATTGCCACTGCGCTTTTGAACACTGCAACCAAAACCTTGCCTTTATATGAGCATTCTGTCTGGACACACATCTACTGCTTAAACTCTATAGGACTCAATAGCCTTTTCCACCCTAAAAAAGCTTCACTGCCACACTCACCATTGGTGCAGCAACGATTAGCATGACGCAGCAGGTGGTAGCCCTCCCACCGGTGTAGTCAGATATGACCCCAGCCAAGATGCCACCTGAAACAAAGAACACAGTGCTTATAAGTAATACATAAATACATAAGAGTCACTCAGATATTACTTAGCTCTGGTCAAAAGCCTGCAAGAAAAATGGCTTAAGTTGCTTTTTAAGAGGAGTTGACTCATTGTTGCGGCAACTCTAGCAGGAGAACGTTTCAAAGCCTGAAAAGCACAGTCCGTACAAGTCTTAAGCTGCGCATGTGGTTCATCTTAAAGGCCCTGTTGCACTGACAGGTCATATATTGGCTGCAGAAGACCAGTAATATACTCAGGGGCTTGTTTATGCAAAGCTCTGTAGTTGAGCAGCAGAATTTAAACTGAATTCTGTAATAAACAGAAGCCAGTGCAGTCAGTACAAAAAAAGCAGCAGCATTTTATACATTACACACCCACTGTAAAGTGTTGCATCAGTGACAGTCAGCCTACATGGATCATTTTACCTACATTAAAGCTTTTCAGCAAAGCCAAAAAATAACAGTGCAATCTATTTGAACAGCTTACCCAGAATTCCTCCAACGTCAAAAAGCGTTGACATGTCCCCTGCTGCTTTAGGATCAAAATGTGCTGGAAAAAAAAGAATTTTAAGACATTAAATGGTTATAAATCTCTCACACAGACAACATAAAATGCAGTCTTATTTGGCTAATATTACATTCATAGCTACTACTGACAAGCTTTACAGAACGTTGGCAAAAATTCCAGAGACAACAAATTATACTGACAGCTTAACATAAATACACACACACACAACCAACCCTCCCCCTCCCCCACCCATCCCCCTCAGACAATTCAGACTCAATAATCAATTAAAATACGCTCATCATACTGCACATCCTGTTGAAACATGACATACTCTGTCATGGTCTGTATGCTGCTACAAGTGCATATTGCACATATTTATTGTTATTTATTATCACAGCATATTTGCACATCCCCTCCGCCTTATCCACTGCCACTGCACTGTACGTTGTCTTGTCTCGTATTCTTGTCCAGTTTTAGTTTTAGTCTTAGTGTAGTTGTTAAGTTTAAATGTAGTTGTATTTTTTGCTCTTGTGCTCCTGTCTGTCTTGCTTTTGTGTTGCACCTTGGACCTGGAGGAATGTTGTTTCGTTTTTACTGTGTACTGTGTATACTGTGAAAATGACAATAAACCTACTACTACTACTAACCTTGGGAGTGTTGGGCGAGTGCCTTGTTGCTGCGCCACCAGCCTGAAACAGGGTGAGTATTAAGCAAAAATGGTATAGTAAGGTTTGTTTGGGAAGGAGAGAACAAAAAAAATTTCACCCGAGGCTGGATTCGCACCCTGCACGCTCAAGTGCAAACGCGTTTCGCTGGCCACACGCTACCAAGTCTGACCTGCAGATTAGTGGAAAAAAGGGCTATAACTAAGACTGCCACGAGGGTGTGTGGCGGCGCCAACCGGCAAAACAAAAAAAACGAACAAACCCTCTTCAAAAACAGGGGAAATCTCCTGCACAAATGCACACACACAAAACTCTCACTCCAACGTGTGTTACTGCCACACTCAGGCTAAAAAAGAGCCAGAGAGTGTGGGGAAGGGAAGAGAGTCCTAGACTAAATGCTCTCTCTTTCAATAAAGTATTTCTTTTATTCTTTTTTTTTTTGCTCTCAGCAGAACGCCACACGAAAGGCTAGTCTAGCTGAGTAAAAGAGAAAGGAGAGAAAGGGAGAACCAGGGACAAGCCGAAGGTCTTTACCATATTACCGGCTAAGGCGTGACAACACAAAGGTGCAGGCTCAAGCCACATATCACAAGGACTCAGCAACGGCCAGTGCAGCAGGTAGGAATATAAAGGGTAGAGCCCAGGTGGCAATCATCACGGCTGATTGGCATGCTTGGCCGTGTGCCGAGTCCCTCTGCTGGTCTGGTGCAGAATGGCGCCCCTTTGCCGCCCTCTGCTGGACGGCATGGGTGCTACCGTTACACCTGCAGCTGTGTGGGAGTTGCATAACGATGTCTGAGTGCATAGGTCACTTGTGGAGCTCCACTCCTGGGTTTGTCATGAACTCTGCCAGTAGTTCTGTGTCTTGATGCAAGTCTGCTGATGACACTTTGAGACACAGCAAGTTCACGAGCAACATCTGACTGCCTGCCACCGACCCAAATTTACATTTTACATTTACTCATGTGGCTGAAGCTTTTTATCCAAAGTAACTTCCAAACTACAGGAACATTCAACCATTTCAGTTGCACAGGACAACACTGAAGTGAGTACTACAAAGAAGTCCAACAAAACCTCTTAGTCCTTAAATATAGATAACAAGTGATACAATAAGAAATATAAGTTGAACATTACTAACTAAGAAGCTTTCTCTAGGCAGTTATCAGGTAGAACTAGTTAATATGTGACTCATAGACTTAGATGTTAAGGTGGGTGCAGAACAGTTGAGTCTTGAGGTGCTTCTTGAATATGGAGAGAGTTCTAATGTAGCTGGGCAGCTCGATCCACCAGTGAGGAATAATAAAGGAGAAGAGTCTGGTGTGGTGTTTGATTTCACATGGGGAAGGAATCTCCAAGCGCTGTTTGATTGCTGATCTGAGTGATCTGGTGGGTGTGTTTCCATGTAGATAGGAGCTGAGCCATTGATGATCCTGTAGGTGAGCATTAAGGACTAAGTTTGATGTGTGCCATGATGGGAAGCCAATATATTTTATGGCAGCAATTAAGCAGGTTAATTATAACAGGTGAGGTATCATGACTGGGTATAAAAGTAGCAACCATTAGAGGCTTAGTCTTTTTAAGCAAGGATAGTGTGTAGCTCAACCCATCATGCTAAAATTTGTGAGAGAATTGTTAGGTCAATAGAATTTAGATGTTTCAACATTTATAGCATAAAATATTACAAAAAGATTCAGAGAATTCAGAGACTTTAGTGCTTGAAGGACGGAAACCACTGTCTTATGCTTGTGATCTTGGAGACCCCAGGTGAAACTGCCTAAGAAATTGTAATGCTACTAATACAAATATAGCAACCTGGACTCAGTAGTACTTCAGAAAACCATTGTCACTTAACACAGTCCATCACTGCATCAAAATATGCTACTTTTTAAAAATGAACTAAATTATGCAAGGAGAAAGCCATGCATCAACTCTGTTCTCTGGACCTGAGCTCATCTCAGAATGACTAAAAGACTCTGGAACCATGTGCTGATCAGTCTGCATTTCAGCTTGTTTTTGTCAAAACAGATGTCAAGTCAAAAGATGAAAACAGCCATCCAGATTGTGATCAGCAAAAGGTGATCTGTATTCACATGGGGGTACATCAGTGCCAATGGCTTGGGTGAGTTGCATGTATGTGAAGGCACCATTGACTCTGAGGCATATATTAGAATTTTAGAGAGACATATTTTGCCATCAAGTTTACATCTCTTCCTAGGTCCATTCTTATTTTAGTAGTAAAGTGTGGCCAGTGGTGGCCTAGTGGTTAGAATGCTGCCTTTGAGACCTGAAGGTCTCAGGTTTGAGGCCCAGCCCGGGCACTACTGAGGTACCCTTGAGCAAGGTACTGTCCTGCTACACTGCTCCCTGGGCGCTATTGATAGCTGCCCGCTGCTCCACGTGTGCACATGTGATGGGTTAAATGCAGAGGTTGCATTTCGTTGTGGTGCTTGAGTGTGTTCACAATGACAAATAGTCACTTTTACTTCACAATGCATTCTGCATGGTCTACAACAATGTGGCTTCAAAGACACAGAGTGTGTATGAGTAAAAATTAAAAAGTGGGTTGCAGCCATAAAATTCTATTTGTCCATTAAATAAAGCTTTATGTGAATTAAAATATGCCATATTATAATGTTTTGTACTTCTTTTAGGAAGTAAATGCAACCAATCATCCTTTTTCTAGTTTTAATGCAATCCAAAACAGGGCACTCATGATAATGGACGTACATGAAAGTAACACGCGTGACACAGCATGGGGAGAGACTACAGCGAACCGACAATACTGAGACAAACACACTATACTAAATAAGAACGTGAAACAAGGAACACCTGATGGGGGACATGGCTATCAAAACCAAAACACAGACATGAACATGTGACTCAGATTTTGGTTTTTACTCCATTTTGGAACTTTTCTGGAAATGGAGTTTGTATACATACTTAGGTTTTGACTGCTGTGGCTGTGAGGCAATGTTTCTGCTCTGGTGAATGCACTTTGGTCTTTGAGACCATAAGCAATTTCTCTGTTGTTCACACTCTTTTCAAACTATTTCTGGATGGACACAGTACAAAACAAACAAAATAGTGCTATGCCTGATAAATGTATTTGTTTACCAATCAGTAGCCCTCCTTTTTTAATATTTGTCCTGATTGTCCTAAAGACATAGCATATTATTTACAAGTAATTATGATAATTTCAGAGCTGGCATTAGCAGACCTTACCTAAATGTAATGTTATCACATTTTTAGTTGATGTTTTGATCAACAGAAATGAAATACTCTTTGTTTATCAGAATCAACATTTACAAGAGTTTTCATTCACACTCACATCTCACATAAAGTGTGTCTTGGAATAATAAAAAAGTGAGCCCATGAAAAAAAAAAGCCTGCATATGGTATAAGGTTGTCTGTGTTAGGAATTATTATTTTCACTATTTTCACACTCTTGACCTATTTTTACTCTATGCATCATTTTGTAGTTTGCATCATTTCCAAACTGCTGTTATCATTATTTTTTGATGCTGAAACACAATATACTGTAATGCACTGACACAACAGGATGCTGGAGCTGGTTGACACATTTGTTTAAACATTCTAACCTGCGCTGTAAGTATCCTCTTACTGCCTTTGCATTACTGCCTGCAATGAGGCACTTGTCTGCCACAGCAAGAGGCATTAAGAGGCATTAGATCCATTAGCTGTGTCATATATATGCACACACACAGACAAGCCATTTTATTAGGTCTCTATAAGGTCCACATGCCTTGTGTCTACACCTATTGTCCATGTTTTTATCTATACATGCCATATATATTTATACTTTTAAAGACCGTAATCCATACATTTGTTTTTTTGCATTAATTGTTTGCCCCTTCACCTCATTAATCAGTGATCACCACAGGACCAGAGAGTAGGTATTATTTGTGTGGTGGGTCACTCTCAACACAGCAGTGACAAAATATGGTAGTTGAATGTCTGTGTGTGTGTGAGAGAGAGACATATCTAACCTGCCTGTCCACCTTGAAGGTGTAAAGTTATTGATGATAGTTCATCTGATGCTGCTTGTGTTGTTCATCCTCTACCGGGGAGCATCCAAAGAGGTGTGTTAAAACTAGAAACTGGTGGACAATGATTGTAGACAAAATAATAAATAGGTGAACCTAAGCTATATGTAATTTACAAGATGTAAATCAAAGAACAGGGTATTTACAACAGTGTAAATACTGTGGGATTCCAATGTATTACATTGCTTTATTCATTTCATTTGGCTGACGCTTTTATCCAAAGTGACTTACAAGACGTGGAGCAGTATAGTGGGACGGTACCTTGCTCAAGGGTACCTCAGTAGTGCCCGGGCCAGGACTTGAACCTGCAACCTTCAGTTCCCAAGGGCAATGTCCTAACCACTAGGCCACAGGGTATGTACATATGCATTACAGGATATGGTGCATGTAGATATGCATTACAGGATATGTAGGTGAGTGACTCTTTGTCATTGTGAACACACCAAAACACAGCACACCACAACGAAATGTTACCTGTGCATTTAACCCACCTGTGTAGGAGCAGTGGGCAGGTGATACAGGTAGCGCCTGGGGAGCAGTGCTTGGGGATGGCACCTTACTCACAAGTACCTCAGTGGTACTTGTACCCGTCTGGAATTTGAACCAGCAACCAACGGTCACATGGGGTCCTTACACATTATGCCACCAGTGCTTCATGTTAACTAAATGTAAATATGAATATGTATATATGAATCAGGTGGAATTGTGACAATAGATAAAATTTTACCCTTTGTCCCATGCCTTGTCAGATTTTTCATGTTTTGTTTAATTTACCATATGTCCATGTATATGTTTGTCCAGCCATGGGCTCTCCTCCTGTCAAGTTCTTGCCTTAGCCCTACCTCTTGATTTTTATGCCAAGCTTTGTCTTGTTCAATGTTTCTTCCTTCTTCCTCTTGCATAGATGTGTAATGGCATGTCTTAGTGTTTGATGTAGTCCCTGTCTGGTTTCTGTTGCAATACTGTTACCCTAACCCTTGTTATGCCCATGCTACACAAGCCATGTAAATTGTATCTAGTTTGTTCCTATGTTCCTGCATTTTTTCCATGCCTTTGCCTCAGTGTTTTCTTTATAATGAAAACTTTCAAAATGTAGCACTTACAATTATTTCCTAAAACCAAATCATTACAACTGCAGCCACTGTTGCAAATCTGCAGATGCAGGACATGTCAAATATGCTGTGCAAGATGTACAAAAAATATAAATATAAAAGATTAGTATGTACAATACTCTGTTATTTAAAAAGGGGTACGAAAAAAACTCCTCTTTGACCTGAGAGAGTACTTACAACCATTCTAATGGAGGGCAGTCAACACATCACTTCAGCATGACGGGAGCACCTCTGCTGTCAGCATCTCTGCCTCCACTAGTGAAGCAAATACACCATGGGTGGGCGTGAGAGGGAGAGAGAGAGAGAATTAAGGACATCATTTAGCTCAGCCTCCCACATCAAGGTTTACATGGTGGGTGGATGTGTAGGTGTCTGGCGAGGTGGGTGAGAGAGAGATGGGAAAGAGAAAAAAATAGAAGTAAGGGATGGTGTGTGAGTGAGAGAGAGAGAGAGAGAGAGAGAGAGAGAGAGAGAATAAAGATATGAGTGACAGAAAGAGAAGGAAGAGAAAGAGGCAGACAGGGAGAAAGTGGGAGAGACTGTGGTGTCACAAAAAGAGAGAAGAAGAGAAAAAGAGGCGTAGAGAGAGAATGAAAGCGTGTGTGTGTTTGTGTGTGTGTGTGTGTGTGGGGGGGGGGGGTGTTGGGTACCTATCAGCAACAATACAATAGTGAACCACACACATGCACACACTTCCTCAGCAGTGTAAGCATTAGGCCTGTAATTAAGCTGTTCTATATTTGTCTCTAGAGATACAGCCACTCAAGACATGTAGCATCCTTGACTCTTGATCTTTAACATTAAAAACTGAACCAGCCACCTGCAAACCTCCATAGTCATACACAGTTCATTCTCTCATTCTCTTACAGCCATATTGTATATTTGGTTTTGTGTGTAAACATTTTTCTTCTAGTCCCATGTCCCATTTATCCTATATGTGTAAGTACATAGCAAAAAAAAGCCCTAACTCAAGTGCTTATTCAGTAAAAATAATTTTGTAATGGTATTTGTAAAAGGTACACTAGGTACCAGATTGGTTTTACATTTTTAATTTTCTTCTTATGATCAGCACTAAAATGTTGAGGATGGCAATAATGTTTACATCTTTCTGAATGTGCATGCAGTGAGTGCAGTCATTAGCCTTTTGGCTTTGGTGGAGTGTGTAACCTATTACTTAAAAACTGAGGTCTAAATTGCCTTACTTTGGCTGAGTAAATGCAATTAAGGTTCCTGTCTTGGTTCAGAGAAGTAGGAAAACAGATATCATCAAGATATCACAAAATGTGCACACGAAGGGGGAAAACACTCATAACTGAATACCACGTCTCTCATTTTTCATATCTCTCATATATGTCCTGTGGCAGAACCCTCCAATTTACATTTCACATTCGGAAACATTATACACTTCCAGTATTCATGTTAATCACTTTTCAATTATGAAAACCGTTATCCTGTTTAATGCTAAGGCCTTGTTTTGGGGGGTTCGGCACTGCCTTTAATTTATAAACCAGCTATCAATGAACAGATGGGAGGATATGTCTTATATTAAGTTAAAATAAGTTTTTAAAAAATTGTTAAAAAATTTTAAGCACAACAGAGAGGCTTATTTTTTTTATTAAAAGATTAATTTTTGCAATGTAGGCTTGCAAACTCAGATGCATAGCTGATCCACTTCCTATAAATGTTAAAGATAGATTCAATGCAAAACAGGATTTGTGAAAAACACTATACTTATCTGTTCTCTACATTAGTAAAAACTGTTAAAATAAGTTCACTAAAACACTACATAATTTTGGTAATAAAGATAAGCATATTCAAAAGTCACAACACAAAAACATGAAATCTAAAAAAAAAATTGTATACAGGTTTCCAGAAACTGGTTATGTCCTAATAACCTATATCAAAACAAACAAGCAAAATATATTAAACTATATAGTCCTATGAGTTTCTATTGTGTTAGCAAGATGAACGATATTCTCTCAGGTTGGTTTTGCAACAGCATGCATAAATGAAATATCCAATGGAAAATGTAACAGGAAAAGCAAGGCTTTCGGCTTTCTTGTTCCTACTGCATTCCCCAGCAGATAAACAGGCATGCTGACTCTCTCGAAAACATCACTTTCTGGCTTGTGGCACAGAAATGATACTTTTCTGGTGATGAGTAATGCAATCTCACTTTAGCACTCACTTGTGGATGCTTCTTCAAGACATAACTACTAAACCCAGAGGTAGCATTTTGTAAATATATTGCAAATATGACATTTGATTTCCATCCATCCATCCATTTTCCAACCGCTTATTCCGTTTCCGGGTCACAGGGATGCCCATAAATCCCAGATAACTGCGGGCCTAAGGCGGGGTACACCCAGGACAGGAGGCCAACCCATCGCAGGGCAACACAGACAGACAACCATTCA
>JBBPDA010095017.1:0-11645 GCA_037974385.1 Arnoldichthys spilopterus
CCTCAGTAGTGCCTGAGCCGGGACTTGAACCTGCGACCTTCAGGTCCCCAGCGCAATGTCCTAACCACTAGGCCACACCAAACCCATGGTAAACTGATGGTAAAGTCACATTTAGTGAAGGTTCTCTGACTGTTTCCTTATTTCTTCTTTAACTTCCCTTAAAAATCTCCTCTCACCCTCTAGTTTAAACAGAGCTGTGTTAACTGAGGGGCTCGAACCGCATAATGCAGCTTCTCAGTCTGCGTCAGAGTGTGTAGAGCAGAAGCAGCCATGTCCTTCATTGTTCCACTGCAAAAAAAGACACTGCGGAGAAAAGGCGAATGTTTGAGGAGATGCACTTAAAAGTGTCGTCTGTAGTGCACGACTCGTCCTTCCCTCCTTTTAAACAGAAGAAAGAGACGCAGCAAATAAAGCGCGGCGAGCTAGAGGAGGCCCGAGGTCGAGTGCGGATGAAATGAATTTGTGATTTGCTGCAACGCGCCCAGGTCCCTTCTTCCATCCTAAAGAGTCTGAGTCGAGTGGAGGAACGACACTTTCACTCCGGATCACATCAGTGAGCAGAAGAGGACGGATTCATGACAATCTGAAATTTTATAAAAGATTTTATGGTTTATCTGTCCACACAGAAAGGAAATTTCACTCACATTTATGCTGTAATATTTCTATAAAAATATTTTAAAAATAAATATTTTATTAATATCTCAGTGAACGTGATTGTCATTGTGAACACACCTACATAATTAAGTGTTTAAGATGTGAGCGACTTCAGCTCAGTGTGAGTCCTTCACAGTGGGGGTGAATGGAACCAGGCATCTCCTCACAGAAAGTTCTTCCATGAAATGATGATGATGATTTTATGATGATAAAAATATTTTAAAAATATATATTTTATTAATATCTCAGTGAACGTGATTGTCATTGTGAACACACCACAGCACAGCAACCACAACCAAATGTGACCTCTGCATTTAAGCCATCTGTGTAGAAGCAGTGGGCAGCTGACGTGGGCAGTGCTTGGGGACGGTACCATGGTCTTGGATTTTAACCGGCAACCTTCAGCCCACAGGGGCAACTCCCTAACCATTACACCACCACCAGTTCATCATGGAAACAGTTCCCGAATCTGTGGAGTCTCAGCTTTCATGCTCATGTGATCGTGAGGTCGTGCATCCCTCACAGTTGGAGAAAATGGGCGGAGAACACTCCTCACTCTCTCTCTCACCTCGCGCTAATGATATATTCTCGTGTCTGTGTGCAGTTTGTGTGAAAAGGACCAATCAGAAGCCCTAAACTTTTGGGTTCTCACTCGTCAGAGACATGGAGAAGTTCACAGATGCTGAAGACAATCAATAAGCTCATGAGCCATATCCTACAGCTTCATTTATAAATTCCACATTTATCTGCTGGTTTTAGTCATAAACTGGATTTTGTGAACCTGACAAACTGGTAAAACCCTTTTCAAGCAACAACACATTGAGTCTACATGAGTCTGTTCTCAGAAGAGATCTAAAGAACTTCATAAGAGGCGAATTTAAGAGGAAACATAAAAAAATACAAAAATTCCCTTCAATCCCAGTGGGATTTTAGAGGAACCAGACGTCTGGTTCCATTCACCATCACTGTCAACAGTTCAGACCACTCTGTTTACATTTTAGGACCAGAATTATGCAGCAATTTTGAAAGATCGGAATTGCCTTATAAGTATTTTCCACCCCTGCGCGGTCCACACACACACGCAAGAGGGAGATGCTCATGCAGAGGATCCTCTGGCTGCCGAAGTGTGAAGAATGTGATCTTTAACTCGAGAACGTGTCGAATGCAGAGAGAGATGAGATGTGTGTGGCTTCAATGGCTCCATAAAAAGAAACTCATTATGCAGTGAGAGGAGAGAACAGCATACAGCGCTGAAGATCACGCCTTCTGATGCAGAAGCAGCAACACGTTCCTAAACTGTTCTTCGCTTTGACATACACCAATAAAAAGGTGTTTTTAGATGCTAAACGCAGTGACACAGTACACAGATCAGTGTCACCATTGCAGAGTTATTGTAATGATGGCTGATGTGACCTGTTCAGTGGGTAAAAAACAGCAAACAATCTCAACAGCAGTACCACCAGTAACCACTAGGTGGCAACATAACAGCTGGCTGCCCCAGCGATCCCTACACCAGGTTACATAGGAGGAAATTAGTGTGAGCCCACCTCAGATCATTCACTGCTCCTAGTATAGAACCAGGGCAACTCTGGATTCATTGTTCTCCTCTGTATGAGGAACCTCTTGTATGTATTTAAAGAACATTTATAAAATGTTGTATCAGAAGAGGTTGCAATTTTGTTACGAGCTAAAGAGCCATGTATAACACGCAGGACTTTTTTCAATGAAGTAGAAGGTTCTAGAAGAAAAAAATATTTTCTTTACACTCATTTCAATGGAATGATGAGCAATAAATATGGAAACTACACAGATTGTAGATTTAATGGTAAAAAAACAACCATAAAAAGCCATAAAATCCAAAAGTGGATCATTAGTAGTCACTAAATTTTCCAAGTACATATGTAGAAACCACAGACGCTTAGAAAATATAAGCGTTGGGCAAAGTTGGGATGGGAAAATGGGAAAATAGCAACAACTGTATCTATTAATTTGAAATATACATATATAAACCAATAAGCCATAACATTAAGACCACATGCCTAATATTGAGTAGCCCCTCCTGCTCCTAAAACAGCTCTGACTGTGCTGCACTGTGTGTTCTGACCCCTTTCTATCATGGTCAGCATCACTTTTTACACCACAGTGGCTCTTCTGTGGGATCCGACCAGACAGGCTTGTCTTCACTCCCCACATGCATCCGTGAGCCTCGGGTGCCCATGACCTACCATTTCGCCCTTTCTTGGATTACTTTAGGTAGGTACTAACTACTGCACACCTGGAACACTCCACAAGAGCTGCCGTTCTTGAGCTGCTCTGACTAGAACATCACAATAAGGTCTTCGTCAAAGTGGCTCAGATCCCTACACTCCTGCTTCTAGTACAGTAGACTTCAAGGACTGACTGTTCACTCGCTGTCTAATGTATCCCACCCCCAGCAGGTGCCATTGTAATGGAATAACTAGAGAGTCAATGTTACTCACGTCATCTGTCAGTGGTGCTAATGTTATGGCTGATCAGTGTTTAGTCCCTGTTGAAGTAATACCTTCCATCTCCACAACTGTCATTTACATATGCACTGACATGCACATACTTCTGCTGCTGTTAATGCATAATCTCTGCCTATTTAACGAAACAACTGTTTATGAAGCAAACTAAAACATAAACTGTCGCTTGTGCAAAAGTTTTGGCGCACACGTTAATCTCATTAAAATGGAGGCCGTGCACTTTAAGCGTCTCTGTACAGCGAGTGTGTACTAATTAACACTTAGAAAATCAACAAAAAACATGACATTTAATGCAGGGTGTTCAAACTTTTGCACACAACTGTACTGTATGCATGTAGGAATATTTCTGGTCACGTAAAATATCCTCGCTCTCTTCCTATGGCAGCGTTCTGTCGTTGCTCCCGCACAGGTGCAGAATTACACATCGGTGCCAATTTATTCTCACATCCCTGCAAAATTGTCTCCTCGTACCAGGTGAACGTGGCACACAGGGGCGTTTGAACATCAAAGCAGGGAGAATAAATGTTTATGCAAGGGCAGGTTACGCTTTATTCAAGTGATAGGAGAGTGGAAATGTGGTGCGGGTGAAGCCTCTCCCCCCTGTGCATGATGCAAATCCCCCCAGCGCACGAGAAACTGAATATTCACGACCTGACGCAGCAGAGGGTCTGCAGAGCTCACTCCACACTGATTTTGGTGCAGGGACGAAGCCCTCCATCTCTCCCATCACTCAGCATAACTGCCCTCTCTTTCTCTGGAAGGATGGGTGGTTCTCCCTCTCCCCATCAAACAACATAACTGCCCCCCCCCTCTCTCTCTCTGTGGTTAGGGTGGTCCTCCCTCTCCCCCATCACTCAGCATAACTGTCCACTTCCTCTCTGGGTGGTTAGGGTGGTCCTCCCTCTCCCCCATCACTCAGCATAACTGTCTACTCTCTCTCTCTCTGTGGTTAGGGTGGTCCTCCCTCTCCCCCATCACTCAGCATAACTGTCCAGTCTCTCTCTCTAGGTGGGGTAGGATGGTCCTCCCTCTCCCCCATCACTCAGCATAACTGTCCACTCTCTCTCTTTGTGGGCAGGGTGGTCCTCCCTCTCCCCCTCTCACTCAGAATAACTGTCCTCTCTTTCTCTGGAAGGATGGGTGGTCCTCCCTCTCCCCCATCAAACAACATGACTGTCCCCTCTGTCTCTCTCTGGGTGGGTAGGGTGGTCCTCCCTCTCCCCCACCACACAACATAACTGTCCCCTCTCTCTCTGGGTGGGTCGGGTGGTCCTCGCTCTTCCTCATCACTCAGCATAACTGTCCTCTCTCTCACTCTGGGTCAGTAGGGTGGCCCTCCCTCTCCCCCATCACTCAGCATAACTGTCCACTCACTCTCTCTGGGTGCGTGGGGTGGTCCTCCCTCTCCCCCATCACTCAGCATAACAGTCCACTCACTCTCTCTGGGTGCGTAGGGTGGTCCTCCCCCTCCCCCATCCCTCAGCATAACCATGCTGTAACCATTTCTGAACAGATGTCGAGTGCAATCATGAGCTGTAATGATAGATGAGACAGACAGACAGACAGACAGCAGCTCCGCACTTCTGATGTCTCACCAAACCCTCCATTACACACTGAGTTCTGCCTTCACCTCGTAGTGCCTTTGAACATAATGCCTCTAAATCCCTTCAGCCCAGTGCAACCGCACACAACTACTACTTTAACTCCAACTACAGCACTTTTCCATTCAGGCCAAATTCTCCTACATGAAAGGTCCTCCAGAGGTTTCTGCATCAGCTTGTGGAGCTCTTGCCTCCATGCAGCCTGCACTCAGCCTGCACGGGGCTTCCCTGCACTCCTCTTCCTAGAAATCGACTTTTTTGTTGTTGTTGCTGCTGTTTCTCGGCTGCGGTTCTGAGCCACATGAGAGTCCCGTCCAAAAGCTGAAACATCACTTACAGCGGAGGTTCTGCTTTAACAGCTCATGTACCTTCACTTTCTGCAGTTTGTCAACAATTTCCTCCGGGATCATTAAAGTTTTCTGAATCCGCATCTGAATCTTTCAGTCGACACCCCTGAATTCCAGAAGATCTTCACGTTTCCAAAATTTGGATAAAGATTTGAAAAGGGAGGTTTGGTGGCGCTGTTGCCTCACAGTGAGAAGATTCTGGGTTTAATTCCTGGGAACCTGTCCAGTCGCTCAGCCTTTCATCATAAGAGCACAGGCTTTAGCCCCACCTAAGATGGATGGATGGATGGATGGGTGGGTGGATGAATGGGTGGGTGGATGAATAGATGGGTGGAAGGATGGATGGATGGTTGGAAAGGTGGGTGGATGGATAGATAGATGGAAGGGTGGGTGTAAGGATGGGTGGATGAATGGGTAGAAGGATGGGTGGAAGGGTGGATGGATGGGTTGATGGGTGGATAGATGGGTGGGTGGATGAATGGGTGGAATGGTGGATGGATGGGTGGAATGGTGGATGGATGGATGGATGGGTGGATGGGTGGAAGCGTGGGTGGATGGGTGGAAGGGTAGATGGATGGATGGATGGATGGATGGGTGGAAGCGTGGGTGGAAGGGTGGAAGGGTAGATGGATGGATGGATGGATGGATGGGTGGAAGCGTGGGTGGATGGGTGGATGGATGGGTGGAAGGGTAGATGGATGGATGGATGGATGGATGGACAAATTTAACCGATAAACATCAATAGTAAAATAACGGACTTTTATTAACAATGAAACAATTTCTTTTTGAAGTGGCTTAAAACTCACTTTTATCTTTTAGTTCCTATTCAACGCTTATATTTTCCTTCTCTCTTCTTTTCTTTAAGCTTGATGTGCTGTTTGTTTATCTTAGCCTTGTTTTTATTACCCTGCATACATGCATTTATTCGTTTATTTCCTGTTTTTATTTTTAATCATGCATTTTTATTTTGATTATTAATATTATTATTCTAACTCTGTCCATGCGACAAAAACTTTCCACTACGTTATGATCATTTTAAACATTTCTCCTCTTCTCCTCACAAACCCTAATGTGGAGTAAAAAAGTGTAGAATCTGCTCCTTCTGCACACTTCCTCCACTTGTTTCCATGAAGCCAGTCAGAAATCGTGAAAACTGGTGAAAACTGGTGAAAACTGTCACGTCTGCGGGTTCGAATGGCTGGAATTTACTAATCTTCGTCCTGCACTTTCTCACACACATGTGTGTACTCGGTTCCTAAGATCTCTACCCAGCCGTTGCTGAAAACAACAACAAAAAGGGCAGTGGAGGCCTAGTGGTTAGGACACTGCCTTTGTGACCTGAAGGTCGCAGGTTCGAGTCCCAGCCCAGGCACTACTGAGGTCCCCTTGAGTAAGGTACCGTCCCACTACACTGCTCCCCGGGCGCTGTTGGTAGCCGCCCGCTGCTCCACGTGTGCACGTGTGATGGGTTAAATGCAGAGGTCACATTTCGTTGTGGTGCTTGAGTGTGTTCACAATGACAAAAACAGAAAAACGCAGGAAATGGACGAGGAAGAAGTGAAACGACAGGAGAATTTACTGCAGTGTGCAGGAGCATGAAGAAAAGGGACATAAAATAATCATAAAAAAACACATAAGCTATGAATCTCACAGGCCTCAGAGCTATATACAGTATTTATTGAGACAACGCCTCCTTCACAGATTCTCATAGATCAAAACAAATAACGCAACCCTTTCAGCACAGAGGCTGCGTAATATAGTCAGAAGTGGCGCCGAAGCTTTTCCGCTGCTTTATTGGCCTTTATTTACTGTAAGATTTCATTTGTGAAGGCGACGCGTAAGGCTTCATCTGTGAAAATGTGCACAAATCACGTTACTTAAGATTCCTCGCAGATTCGCCGTGTAGGAGGGTTCCACATACAGACCCTTCGGAAAAAAGGAAAAACAAATCAAGTCTATTCACAGCCGCAGAGTGACGGGTGACTGATGTTACCTTCTCTCTGTGTCCACAGGGCATCCCTCTGTTCTTTCTTTACAGTTCTCTCTCACACACACACACACACACACACACACACACTTCATAGTCAAAAACAGCAAACAAACAGAAAGAATCTCTTATATATTCTTTATATCTATGAAAACGTGAGAGAACTATAGAAACAGACAGAGAGAGGAACTGCAGGGACTCCTCAGCTTAATGACAAAATTGTCAAAAATGGCTCAAATCTATTTGATAATGTGAGTTTCTGCAACTTCACTTCTGGATAAGTTGGGACATATTGTACAATGCAATAAAAACAAGAACTGTGTGGTTTGTTCATTCTCTTAAACCTTTATTTAACAAAGAATTGATTTCCATTGTTTTTCCTGACCAACTTCAAATTTGACGCCTGCAACAAGTTTACCACTGTGTTCCATCACCTTTCCTTTAATTACACTGTGTCACCATTTGGGAACTGAGGAGAGTAGCTGCTGCAGTTCTGCAAGTGGAGTTTTTCTCCATTCGCGCTTGATACCAGACCTCAGCTGCTCGACATGTTCCGTCGCCTGATTCTCCTCCACATGAAGCTCCGGACATTTTCAACAGGAGACAGATCTGCACTGGCAGCAGGTCAGTCAAGCTCACACACTCTGGGTCTACGAAGCCACACTGCTGTAGCCTGTGCAGAATGAGGACTTGCCGGGCGAAAACACCGTCTTGATGGTGGAACATGCCTCTCTAAAATCCCAAAATAAGCCTCTGTATCAGTGAACCCTTTACACATAGACAAGTCGCCCACTGATGCCCCCCACTGGAGTTGGTCAGGCAAAACACCAAACGTCTTTTCTTTCAAGAGGATTTACAAACTGCAGATTTTAGTTTTTATAGCACTTACAAAATGTCTGAAAGTCTGTATTTTTTTTTGTCTGAGAAACATTTTAATACATGTAATTATATTTAACAATTTACAATAAACAAGTGACAGTTGTATCATAAAGCTGTTTAAGCAAAACTGTTCAGTATTAACACCTTTCTCAATGCAACACTTAAAAAAACTGCAGAATCTCACAAAATCCAACTGGTTTTGAAATATATTTGTGATAAAATTTGCTGCTTTTTGATTAATTAGCTACATTCCTCTAATAAATTACCATTGGGATTAATAAAGTATCTATCTATCTATCTATCTATCTATCTATCTATCTATCTATCTATCTATCTATCTATCTACAAACTGAAATATATTGTTCAAAATATAAGTAAACCTGATTAAACGTTTGTAGAAACAAACTACTGTCATTTCGAGTGTGGAAGGCTTTGTGTTTCTGTGCATTTTCTTTAAATTTTCCTTCTCTTTATTCAGCTTTGTTCACATATTAACATTTGTTGCATGTGCGCATGTCATCGTAATGAAGCTGCCGTTTGGACGCTTGTTATTGTGTTGTTGTAACCATGATGATGTTTCGTGGTCATGTTTAACAGCCTGTTATAATAACAGTAATAATAATAACAACAATAACATTTATTTCTTAAGGTAAGTTTTAAAAAACAAAATCTATTTAAGGCAGCTAAGATGTGCATTTTCTAAAACCAATTCTTCTTTTTTCAGTGCATAACAAACATTGATAAATACCGACGATTTGTTGGTGTGGTTCTTGCTCGTAAAAGGTTGGAAATTTAATATCGGCCATTTTTATTGGCCAGGCGATAAATTGGCCGAGCCCCGCTCTGTTTGCTTTGAGCCACGAAGGAGAGAATCGGCAAATAAATAAATAAATAAATAAATAAATAAATCAAATAAAGCAAAGAGCATTCTCTCCGCAAAACACATTTGGCAGAAGGAAGAAACAAAGGAACACAGAAACGTGACAAAATGTCTTTGAATCCAGTGGCGAATAGGAACAGATATTGTACCGAGTGAGCGACTTTACAGCTTTTCAGAGTATATTTACATTATTGATTCGTCACATCTGCTGTTTTTTGTTTTGTTTTTATCCAGGACATTGCTTTAGCCATACAGCAAAATACAAACCAGAAAATCTTAGAAAATGTATGAGCTTAGAAATTGAATTGTATTTACAGTGAGTGTTTTCAGCAATACATCATATTTACAACCATTTTTTGTGATTTTTTTGTTGGTTATTTTTTTGGAACAGGTTAGATTTAAGCCCTAACTCCCAAAATTACTCTCATAACCCAAAACATCTCTTATGATAATTTACATCGTTAACATTATACATTTCTTCTGCAATTTGGACACGTTAAATAATTGCGAGTCTAACAAACTTAGATGATCTGGTAACATCTTAAAATAGAGTTGAAATGCAAAACTATGTGCATTTTGTAGTAAGAAATGAGTATTTGGAGGTTAAAACTGGAAATAAATATCAGGGCAATGAGACGGAAAGGATGCAAATTATTGCAGCTTACATAGGTTTTTTTTTTTTTCAGAAGCAACTTAAATATCTTAAACAAAATATCTTAATATTAATAATTATCTTAATAAACAAGTCCATACGTCTGCAGTACTATATGTCATTTACCTGTAGTGATATTACCATCACCTTAAACATACAATCACTATCAGTGCTCTATTGCATCATACACACCCAAAACATTCACTTTTTTGGCCCTTAAATAAAGAAATTTGACTATATTTTCATATATAAAAGCACAACTTTCTGTTTTCCCTCATTACAAATACATTAAAGCATCAGTGCTGTGTATAAAGCACATTATCTAACTGGTGGTGTTACTGGGCTATAGATCTGAGCCACAAGATATGGGATGTAATATTATAATATGTTAAATGTTTATTTAATTAAATAATAACGCCATAGATTTGCATGCAGTATGCTTTGAGGCCGTGTCGCGATTATTGTGTTGACTGCATTCCTGATCGCATGCTGATTTATCTACAAAATGTACGGTGATATGAGTGGCGTGCTCGAATGGTCGTCTATAGTTAGCTGTTACCGATCGTCTAAGAGTTTAGGAAAGTCTTTCATACAAGCATGTAAAAAGTTAGTCCAGCCAAATGAATTTCTGAAGACGAATTCCACTGATTTTTCAACATTTCATTACTATTTGATGTAAACAGAGCCGAGTCAGGACTCTTCACAGTGGTGGTGAATGGAACCAGACGTCTGGTTCCACTAAAAGCTGCTCACAGACGTGAGATGGTGATGAAGACGCTGCCTGATGCCAGAGACGTTGTTCTACCAGAGTTTGGAGAAGACTTTGGGCCTAAAACTAAACCCGTTCACGGTGGAGGGATACATGCAGGGTGTTGTGAGGTCCCCCAGAGTGATTTAGGTCAGATTCACTACTTTACCATCACCATTCCATAGAAATGCTTAGAAACACATGGAGCGTCACTGGGGGGTGGAGAGGAGACACAATGGCGATATTTGTGACGTCTGGTTCCATTCACCACCACTGTAAAGAAACTAACTATGGAATTATGGGGGAATGTTGGAAAATCAGTATAATTTCCCTTTTCACAGATGAAGTACAGAAGAATTCATTTCTCCAAGGTGGGAACGTCCCCCCACAGCCTTTATGGCTTTAGGAATTCTCCTCGAGGAAGCTGTAATGCAAAAATGCCATGGGATCAATTTTACATACAGTTCATCACAAAATACTACACCGTTATGAACCACTGTAAACGATGAGATACCATAATCGCACGCTTGGAAACTTTTTTTTTTTTTTTCAGATAACGTAAAGTTTTTTCATTTCGCTCTCTTTGTGGACGGGACTGTCCTTTCCAGCGTCTTCCCCTGCAACAAGTCAGATCAGAAGAAAAGAATAAATCGACTTTTTCTTTTTTCTCTTTCACTAAAACAACAAAAGTTGAAACGGAAAAACGGGGGAAAATCTGCAGCAGTGACGGTACGGAAATAAAGACGGGTCCATTTTTTTTTCTTCTCCAGTCCACACGATTCAGTATTGTGCTTATGATTTACAGGCATTTTCTTTGCAAGTCTTTTCACGGTAACTTCCTGCCTCCGTGTGAGAGATATGAGTCGGTTCTGGGCTCCACGGGAGTGAAATAGTCCTTTTCTGTGTTTTTTTTTCCTGATGAAACTCAAGCCCAGTCTGCTGTCCCCTGCTTCGCCCCCCAGCCAGTTCTTCATCATTTCAGAGAGAAACAGATCATTCCATATTGTAAACACTGATATATGCTTAATGAAGTCTCACTTGATTTAAATACATATACTTTTTTAAAACAATCCTATACAGTAGATATTTACAAGCCATGGTGAAAAAAAATGTTTTTTTTTCAGTAAATATGCCCAAAAATCAACACTTTCTCATTCCCACCTTGTCAAGATACTCAAGCCTGATTGGTGGCCCTACACTTTAAAATATGGTGCTCGAGATGTCCCTGTAGTGTCCAAAATAGCCAAAAGAAAAGTGAACTTTCCTCGTTGGCTGAGAATTCCACTGTGGCAGACCAGGATTTCAACACCAGACACGGGCAGTGGAGGCCTAGTGGTTAGGACACTGCCTTTGGGACCTGAAGGTCGCAGGTTCGAGTCCCAGCCCGGGCACT
>JBBPDA010095028.1:0-11645 GCA_037974385.1 Arnoldichthys spilopterus
TGTGACCATTGTGAGTTTTTCTTTCATTGACTGAAGGGTACCAACAATTTTGTCCACGTGTGTATATATATATATGTAAATGACCTTGAATTCTGCATCATGCCTCGTACATGGAGCAGTCCAAGCCAAAACCTTCATTAGTATTTCAGCGTGAAGTGGAAATACGTAAAGGTGTTTTTCAACATTCCATACAGCATTCCAAATGCTTTTCTGCTGAATTTCCATATAAGGAGTGTGTGGACTACACTGTGGGCAGCACCTTTTGCAACTTTAATTCTTTTTAAACTCTTTCGTTTCAACAAAACCGAGGAAAACTGGACGTTCCATTACACGGCCCTTTAAGCATGCAGCCTGCACAGTGCTGATATACAGCGCAGCTACAGTAAATCTACAAAAGCAACACTAAACAGGTTTCAGCTGATTGGCTACATTGGAGATGAAGGGGAAATGTTGTATATTTTATAACTATTCCTCTCGATACACTCTCCCTTAGTGCTGGACAGCTCCCGGTTAATACAAAAAAAACTGAACAGGCCTAAATAAAGTGGCTGATCGAATCAGCAGCCACACAGAGCAGATGCTTTAAGGCTGGACTTCATCTTCAAAGGTCAAGTTACGCAAGTGATCCTTGACAAATAAAGCTGTAATACATGGGGGATTCATCGGGCCCTCGTGTCCGTCACCACTCAGTGGTCAATACGGGCTATGATTAAAGGGTCATGCAGCAGTCATGAGGGTTAGAGTTCATACATGGACTGTTTACCAGTTAAAACGTTTAGCTATTATAGCTATTATAACAGCGTGTAGAACTGTATCATTTACATAATTATTTACAAAGGTCTAGATCCACATCTACTGCCGTCTACACTACCAGTAATCAATGTGGACATGCTTGACTGCACGCATTGCTTTCAGAAAGCTTTTGCCCCAGTGCTGGAGTGGGAATGTATGAATGTAAGCTCCAAAAAACCTCCAAACAAGTTTCAGCACCCAGCAAGGCTTCAACTTCAAGACTATAGGACAAGCATTCCTGGTGGCTCCTCGTTAAGAGGTGCGCGCCACAACAAGGAGGGGTGTGTTTCCATTGCATAATCAAAAACAAAAAGTGAAAGTGACTATTTATCATTGTGAACACACTCAAGCACCACAACGAAATGTGACCTTTGCATTTAACCCATCACACGTGCACACGTGGACCAGTGGGCAGCTACCAACAGAGCCCAGGGAGCAGTGGTAGTTTGACGGTACCTTGCCCAAGGGTACCTCAGTAGTGCCCGGGCCGGGACTCGAACCTGCGACCTTCAGGTCTCAAAGGCAAGTCCTAACCACTAGGCCACCACTGCCCACGACCCTACGCGACCTTAACGGGAACCAGCGGAGCTGACAATTTCAAATGCAGCTTCCTTTCCACCTGACAGATAGTCTGTAAAGTTTGTAACTTAGCCGATTAGCTGTGTTACTTGCAAGTAGTGTGAAAAGTAACAAAGCTTAAACTTTCACAACTGTGAATGCTATGTGTGAAGTGTTATGGATGAGCATAAACACTCATTATGAAAATGTTAGCTAAATGTTAACAGTATAAGCCTTTAAAAGAAGCGTACATTATAATGTTAATAATAACAACCAAAACTCGAATCCTGACTGTTCTTCTGTGATCTTGCATTAGTGAAAGTGATTATCTGTCATTGTGAACACACTCAAGCACCACAACAAAATGTGACCTCTGCATTTAACCCATCACACGTGCACACGTGGAGCAGTGGGCAGCTACCAACAGTGCCCGGGGAGCAGTGTAGTTGGATGGTACCTTGCTCAAGGGAACCTCAGTGGTGCCCGGGCCAGGACTCCAACCTGCGACCTTCAGGTCTCAAAGGCAGCGTCTTAACCACTAGGCCACCACTGACCACATTTTTTTCTTTCTTTCTTTTTATTTTATTTGTCTTTTTATTAGTGAACTTGTACTTGGACTTGATCTTGTCATTTTTCTAGCTGATCTCAACCGAGTCCAGTTGCTTTTACAGTTTTCTTTCCTACAAACCCCATTTCCAGAAGAGTTAAAATATTATTATTATTCTAAATATGAGTAAACTATTTACAGAATACAATGAAGTTGGTCAGTAAAACTGAACTGAAAATATTTTCTTTGTAAATTTGTCAGTAAAATAAAAATTCACATTAATTATAGATTTTTGTATTTATTGTATTTATTACTGAAACTATGTCAACTTTGGGTTTGTAGTAACCATGTGAGAATACTATATATTTACATAGTATCACTGATTGATAGCATATTGACATTGGCTACTGGGTTTTCAATCACTGACAAAACTCATCTCTGATGCTCTGTGCACGATGCATCCATGCTCATCATTTTTTACTTTGGTCACAGGCGTGATGTTGGTGATCTGAGTGAAACAAGTAAAACGGCTCTACTTAGAGTTAATAATGAGGTCTAATGTGATAGTAGAGTGTTACACTACACCTGCTTTTTGATCATTACAGATAAAAGAGGAAAATTATTATCTTACGACAGAAGACACACTGTGGCTCACAGCATCACACAGACATAATAAATAAGAGGATTCTGTCTCTGTAGTCGAGTGAAGAGGCCCTGCGCCAAAAAAGAGGTGGAAAATACACATCAGCGGAAAGCAGGTGGGCCTTCACTGCTTCCCATAGCTATCTAGTGGCTAGCAGCAAGGGCAAGAGGAACAGATCTGTAGAAGCAGGCGGAAGGCCTCACAAGTCAAATCCACCCGCACTTGCTTGAGCTTGCCCAAACCAGATGCATCCCTAATGGAAAACCAAGGATTAGAAGCAAGATGCAAGGAAAGACAGGCCAGGAGAAACATAACTCATCAGAAAGCTGATTAAAACCAACAACGCAGTGCTCTCGGTTTCCTGAGTGTATGTGTGTCTAAACCTGTGACTGGCACACTCCACCAGTGTGCATTATAACCACATGATGAACTTCTGCTGACTCTGGTGGTAAAACTCAGTAACACGACAGGAATAATGCTGCATCAGCTCCATGTGGGCACATCCAGCCTGTCGAGACATTTTGAGAAGACGTGTGATTTATTACCTGTGTGGGTTTGTTGCACGTGATGCCCTGAATCTCCAAATAACTGAACGTCTGCTCCACCTGCAATAGACACGACACGATGAATAAATCATCACATCACATTTCCATCAGAATCAGCAGCCACTGTGTTGCAAAAAGCCTTACTATTAATAGGGAGAAATATCTCACACACACACACACACACACGGTTCTGACCATGCAGAGTAAGTAGTGTCACATGGGGTTTTAGAACTGCCTAAGTTTGCAATACAGAGAGACAAAGAGAGAGAGAGAGAGAAGAGAGAAAGAGACATAGAGAAATAGAGATACAGAAACAGAGAGAGAGAGAAGAGAGAAAGAAACAGAGACCTACAGAGATAGAAATACAGAGAGAGCGAGAGCATGAGAGAGAGAGAGAGAGAGAGAGAGAGCGAGAGAGGGAGAGAGAGAAGGAGAGAGAGAGAAAGAGAAAGAAACAGAGACCGAAAGAGAGAGAAAGACAGAGATAGAGAGATAGATAGAGATACAGAGAGAGAGAGAGCAAGAGAGAAAGGGGGGGGGGGCAATAAATGAGAGAAAGTCAGACAGAGAGAGGGAGAGGTCACTATGAAAATATGAGGTAAATGATCTAGTGAAAGAATAGAAAAAGGTCGACAATTAATGTACACACTCACACATGTACACACACAGTAGTAATTGTACAGTGTATCTGTGAAGACTGACAAGTCCACTGACTTGTGTAATACTGCTCAGTGATACTACACGCACACCTAACCCTAACCGTACCTTCAGTAACCCAAAAGATCTTTCTGCTCTTTTAATATATATAAATAAAAAGCAAATCTTGAATCTGTTGAACATTTTCTTGTGAGGACCAGCCAAATGCCCTCACTTCACCACATTGGCTGGTATTCCTGCACAGTGAATACTGAGCCTAGATTGCACTGAGGATCAGCCACAAAGAGGAAGAGGTAAGGAGGAAGGCTTATCACACCTCTGATAAGATAAGTGGAGTATGGTTCAGTTCCAGGAATCAGTAGCTCTGAGCTCAGATCAGTAGAACGTGTGCTGTTAGAACTGTAGAGTTCCACTCCTATTAGTTATTTTTGACAAAATTGGGCAGATCTGCTAACACAGAATGGAAGACGAGCATAAATATCACTTATAACAAACTATACCTCATCATGTTATCTGTTAATACCCCTACTGAACTGAAAGTGACTATTTCTCATTGTGAACACACTCAAGCTCCACATTGAAATGTGACCTCTGCAGTTAACCCATCACAGGTGGAGCAGTGGGCAGCTATCAACACCATCCGGGGAGCAGTGTAGCGGGACGGTACCTTGCTCAAGGGGACCTCAGTGGTGCCCGGGCTGGGACTTGAACCTGCAACCTTCAGGTCCCAAGGGCAATGTCCTAACCACTAGGCCACTAGGCCCCAACCGTTAGCTCAAGAACTCATTTGAAAATCACACACCAACACTTCCACGAACACAAACACTGGTCATTTAACTCAGCATCTAAAAACATCTCTTTTATACGGCCAGAACATTTCTGAATAAAAAAAACTACTCTAAACTCCAAACTAAATCAGCTATTCCTGTTACTTCACTAAACATTATACATGTACACTAAATTCATCCAGGATATTTAAAACGATCATTATAAATAATGGTAAATAATGGCTAACACTGTTTATATCAGACCATGACTATGTGCTTCAACATTGTTCTAGTTAAACCAGTTCCCTCTGTTCAATGATCTTTACCGTTTAAAATGACATAGTGATATTTATGACATATATATCTTTGTTTTTTTTAGCATCTGGTGCAACAACAGTAATAACTGCAACTAAACATTTCCGGTAACTGTTGTTCTGGGATGTTTGTGGGTTTCCTAACATGAACTGCTCGTATCAGGTCCTTCCACAACATTTCTATTGAGACAGGGTCAGGACTTTGCCTGGGCCGTTCAGAAACAGGTTGCTATATTCTTCTTTAACTATTCTGTGGTGGAACGACTCGATGGCATAAGGATCATCGTCTTGTTGCATTACCCACTTTCTCTAGAGATTCGGTTCATGGACAGAAATCCTGACAATCCCTGTGGTATCATTCAGAACTCAGACTTAACTAAATATTTATAATTATCATGATGTGCTGTCATTTATCATGCCACAATACACAGAGCATAGATGTCATCAGTGCTTAAAGAACACTGAGCGACTGCATGCTTCAATACAATCAGCGAGTAACCAGCAGTGATGCTGCAAAACTCTGGACAACACTGGCCCGAAAACGGAAAAATAGTCTATAGCATGTTCCAATGCGCACACACACGCACGCACACACGCACACACGCACTCACGCACACAGTGCGGGAGTATAGTAACACTCACGGTTAAACACAACTCTCTGGTGTGTCTGCTGTGGGCAACCTGCCAATCACCTTAGAGCTAATCAAAGATGAGCAGAGAATTGGACACACATGCACACGCACAAGCGCGCACACACACCTCAGCATACTGACACAGGCATTCACACTCACAAACACACTGACCCCCCCTGCCCCCTCCCAAAAAAGCAAAAACACACACACACACACACAGTCTGTAATCACTGACTCTGTTTGCTCTCTAGAGCTTTCTTCTTTTCACTCCATGTTTCAGGGTGATACCTCAGACAGACAGACAGATAAAGACACAGACTGAAGGGGGGAGCCTGTCAAAGGCCTCAGGGTGGGTTCAGAAAAAAACAAAACAAATCAATATTTGAGAAGCTGTGTGTGTGTGTGTGTGTGTGTGATATCTGCAGCAGGTCAGTCAGGCAGCTAGACTGAACCAATCCCAGCGTCTGCATTCAATAAACCTCTAGCACATAAAGCTCACAGGACTCACAGGTTCAGATCTGATATAATTACAAACACTGACGTGTGTGTGTGTGCGCGCACGTGTGTGTGTGTGTGTGTAAACAAATCTGGAATTCTGTGCTATATTCAGAATTCGACAGCATTTGAATCATCATACTGACGTTTACAGCCCTGTATCCAGCCCAGTCCCTCTCTCAACAGTCAAGCACACAAACACACACTGAGCTGAGAAACGATTCGCTCGGAGGAGTCGATTCCTCAAGCAACTCACTAAAGCCGTTTAGTAATCCTGATCGGCTTACGCCAGTGACATACTGGCTTCAGGCCTGCTGTGACCAGGTGACCTCATGACTTTTAGGCCCACTAATTGGGCTCAACTACAGAGGTCAGAGGTGAAGGGTGGTCAGTAGATGTCTCAGACTAAATAGAGGTCAGACTAAGTTAGAGCTCTAATCCTCAGGAACAGAGGCCACAGAGAACCTCAATACTTTTGCATCAGTTTCAGGCAAAACAATCGCATGCACTCTGCCCGGTGCATGGTGAAACGGGATATGCGCTTCTCTCCCTCATTTGTGGGCGGTTTTGCACAAAATGTAAGAGGATTGCACAAAAAGTGGATGGAGACATTACACATACGGCTGATTACATATTCAGCTCGATTTACTGAAGTCTGAGCACTGAGCAGGACGCCACCTTTTAAAACCGGTGTAAATCAAATGACATGCTGTTGTCTTCTTGTAGCAGACATAGCAGCTAGGAAAAGGCACAAACTTTCGAACAAATGGTGAAATACTTTACACTGAGACTATTATTATTATATATATTCTTATTTATCATTTTTCTCCTTTTCTTGTCACTTGTTTGTAACTGCTATGTGGTGTCGACCAGAAGAGGATGGGTTCCCCCTTCTAAACCTTGGTTTACATTTACATTTACATTTATTCATTTGGCTGACGCGTTTATCCAAAGCGACTTCCACTTCGTGGAGCAGAGTAGTGGGACAGTACCTTGCTCAAGAGTACCTCAGTAGTGCCTGAGCCTGAACCTGCGACCTTTAGGTCCCCAGCGCAATGTCCTAACCACTAGGCCACCACTGTCCTACTGTCCACTGTTGGTTCCTCCCGATGTTTCTTCCTACAGCTTAGGGAGTTTTTCCTTGCCTCTGTCTTCTTTGTCTTGCTCTTTGGGGGCTCGGACCCGGTTTCTGTAAAGCTGCTTTGTGACAACAAAAAGCGCTATAGAAACAAACTTGACTTGACTTGAAATAATATGTGCTATCAGTATAATGCTGTTCAAACTCAAGATCAAGGGCCTTATTATAAGTTATCCCTTAACTCATATTTATATTTATTACCCATATTAAACTTATGCTGCTACATTCTTCCTGCCCCCTGTGTCATTGTTTACGCACAATGCATATTACTGTATTTTTGAACATCCTGCTACCTCACACCTAGTTGTCCCATAACTGCACTGGTCAATGTTGCACTGTCTTTGCACTGTCTTGCAATGTTTGCACACAATGCACTTTATGTTGTTAGTTGTGTAGTGTTTGTGGTCCTATGTTTCATGTAGCACCGTGGTCCTGGAGGAACGTTGTTTCGTTTCACTGTGTACTGTGTGAACTGTATATGGTTGAAATAACAATAAAAGCCTACCTCACTTGACTTGACTTTTGTTGACATGCTACTAACATTTATGGCTGTGTCTAAATACATTTTGCTATTTTGACAGCGGAAAAAACAGACTTGGCGTCAACACAAGGCGTAAGAAAACAATTGTCCTAACTCAGGTTGTCCTAACTTGTGAGGTGTGTTTTGGGCTTAACATGCAATAATTCAGTCAGAATGGCATTTCTTAAAGCCATGGTTCCCTGGCTCGTGTGCTAAGAAAAAAATTATTCAGGGAAGCAGCTCCACCAAGCCTTTCAAGTGCCAATAGTGCATTTGGAATATGCATCTGTGTCTGTAACGAGTGTTGGGCACAGACACAACCCGACTGTTACTAAGACATGCAAGATAAACATGTTTTAATAATCCGCCACTGACTTAAGACATGGTTTTTGGTCAAAAGGGTAAGAATAGAATAGAACAGAACAGAACTTTATTGACAAAAACTACTATACATATATAAATAAATATCATTTCACTGCCTTAAAATAGCAACACACCAACAGCTCCTCCAGCCTTGTCTCATTTAAAAGGCACCACTCCTATAACAGGAAACACAGGTAAAATCATGTGATTCTGAAACGTTTGCTCATGCTGTGAAGTAGCGGAATGTGCTGGTAAGAAACTAGCAAAAACACTCGTCTTCCCGCTGGTGCAAAACAGGGCCCCAGGTGTTCATGTGTGTGAAAGCCCTGTGCAGAATGTGGCTGCAGACCATGTTGTATTACAGTGGATGACATGAACAGATGGACTGGGTTATGGATGGTGCTAGATCTTCACAAACTGTGGAGTTCAGCACGGATTCAGCACAGCAGTGTCACAATTTTTAGTATTTTCCACCTAAGTATCTTAATACTCGTATATATAAATATGTTCTAGATTTCTGCAACATAAAAAAACTTAGTAGACAAAGAGAACCCAGTTAAACAGAGGAGACACAAATATTAAACAAACATTAAACCTGAGTATTTATTTATACCTGGTTATTTTATTACTGAGCATAACAATCCAGTATTCATGTTGTGTGAGTGGAAAATGTATGAGAAGCTCTAGTGTGAACCTGTGTGTGAAAATTGAGCGATGTTTTAGGTCATATTAATGCAGAACTATAAAAAAAAAATCCTAAAGGTTTCACTAAGCACCACTGCATTGTAGCACTAGGACTGAATCTCCCCAGAACTCATTTTTTCACCGCATCTCTCCAAACATTTTTTTTCTTTTGTGATTCACCAGTTCAGTCTGTACTGATATAGTTAAAGGTGATTCACTCTGGACTTTACGCTGTGTCACTCATGTTAGATCTCATCCTTTGCCTGGAAGATCAATCCCATCCAAATGCAGACTATGATTTGACCGAAAGACATTTGTCAGTGTTATTAATTATTCATGTTTTATCATAGACAATATTGCCAATACTAAAAACATGTGGAGTCAGTGTCAGGTGATATACAGATATAACATGTCAGCTGACAAACAGCCAGACCTCCACTTTATCCCCTTCACATGCAGAGCAAAACAGTCATGAGTGGAAAGAACTGTGTGTGTGTGTGTGTATATACCTTGGCTGGAACTCGTGCAGTGAGCAGGTATCCGCGATGTGATGCCAGTGCCTATGGAAAAGAAACACATTAGACACGTTAAACACTTTTCTCATTGCGTCATTTTGTGTTTACACAAGGGAGGCAGCAACTGAGTGACTTTTGAGGGAACTAAGGGAATATTTAAGCCCTTCACCTCCTGCAAGCTTTATTAAGAGGTAGGGTGGGTGTTCGAGGAGGAACGCAGTGAATGATTTTAAACACTCAAAACCAAACCATTTAATAACGAGGACAGACGAGTGGCTCACGCCGACCGAGCGTCCTGCAGAGGGGTTGTGGTGGGAGAGCAACATAAGTGGGGGGAGTATTTGAGCTGTGTGTGTGTGTGTTGTGGTGAGCGAGAGATAAAGGGAAAGGGAGAATTGTCCACTTTAGAGATCCAGCTGTCCTTGGCATGCCCCTGTAGGACAGTGTGTAACAGACTGCTGCGTCAAAGGGGCAGTTTTTGTGCAACAACAATTTTAAAATCTTAAAAAAAATGACTAAAGTGCCTGCATTTGATTAAAAAAACAAACAACAACCCCCCCCCCAAAAAAAACGCTTTTCCTCACCTCATTAATTCTCTACCCACTCACAATCTTCCCCTTCCATCTGTCTGATCAGCTCTCCAGTAAAACAGCTTCCACGCTCATCTGTTAAAGCGACTGATCGATGCAGCAACTAAAGAAAATCCACTAAACCCCCGAGAAAAAACACAGTGTACAAAGCATTAAATTCACCCTCTGCTTTTAGACTAGCAGGTGACACAGCAACTGTTACCAGTACTTTCCTATGGGAGTAGCTAGGCTAGGCTAGGCTAGGCTAGGCTCACATTGTAATGGAAATCAGATTTGTTTTTCAGACCTAAAAGTTCAGATTTCTAGCAACAACTGACCAAATCAGATTTGTATGGTCAGATTCAAGTTGCCCTTGCTTCCAAATCCACATTGATTACCCTTGTAATGACATATGTGTTTACATTGACCAGCCATAACATAAACACCTGCCTAAAACTGAGTAGGTCCCTAATGCTGCTGAAATGGCTCTGACAGCTCTGCACTGTGTGTTCTGACCCCTTTCTATCAGAGTCAGCAATCACATTTTAAACCACAGTAGCCTTCACTCCCTGCATGCATCAGTGAGTCTTGGGTGCCCATGACCCTGTCACCAGTTGTCCTTCTTCAAACCACTTTGGGTGGGTACTTACCCCTGCGCCCTGACTGTTCACCTGCTGCCTAATATATTGCACATCTTGACAGGGGTCACTGTAACAAGATAATTCATTTAATGTACAACACATTGTGGGATGACCAGGTCAGCAGATAATGTTAGCTAGAAGCTAACAGGCTCCATTAATAGTCAAAGATAGGTTTGAAGTTCCAATCTTTACTGAAAGATATTGTAAAAATACAGCACATACAGTAAAAAAACGGTGAACTCCCCATGTTTAAGCTGTAATATGAAATCCGATGAATCGAACAGTCACACGCCCAATGATCGGATCGAAATCAGATCTGACAGTACCTACATTTGCAGCTTGTATCCGACTGCATTTCACAAGGCAGAAAACCTACTCTGCATAATTCAGATATGTTTTGAGCTGCCTGTCTTACAGGAAATAGTGACAAATGTAGAAACTCTCAATTTTATGCAAATTAAATTCCTCAGACCAATCACAGGCATTAGTGTCCCAGTCTCTACTCTCTGAACTTATCAAAACTAATATTCAAGCACAACATGAAAGAGAATCATAGACATTTGCAAACATATAAAGCTTTGCTTCAAATTTAAAACACAAAACATAAATTTCACATTTTCTTGCAAGAAGCTGGACAGTGTGCACAACCCCATACAACAAGCACAGCCTCTAATACGCCCACAAACTCGAGGTGACGTCAGAAAAAATTTAGTTTGAGCGCGGTTTCCAAACCCTCAACACAGATTTTGCGTGTCTAAGCTTGTTTTTTTATATATAGGCCTGCTCTGCAAATAAAATTTTAAATGATATGTTTTTAACATAAATGTGGAGAATAAACACTATAATACATATATAATTTTACTATAATAATATTATATAAATATGTATAATTGCATTGAAAAGTTTCTCCACACACCCATTGTTGTATATGTATTTTTCAATGGAGCTAAAAGAATCAGCAGTTTGTCTTAACATTTTACACACTGCTCTGCACTTTATCCAGTTAGGCCGGGCTAATGAAGCCCACTTTATGTAACAGGCAGAGGGTCACTTCTCTAGAAAGAGAAAGCAAAAGAGAGAAAGAGACCAAAAAAGACAGAGAGAGGTAGGAGTTTGAGAGAAAGAGAGAGAGAGAAAGAGAATGGGGGAGAGAGGGGGGAGAGAGAGAGCGAGAGAGAGAGAGAGGGGGAGAGAGAGAGAGAGGGGGAGAGAGAGAGAGAGAGAGGGAGAGAGAGAGAGAGAGAGAGAGAGAGAGAGAGAGAGAG
>JBBPDA010095047.1:0-11645 GCA_037974385.1 Arnoldichthys spilopterus
ATCTATCTATCTATCTATCCATCCATCCATCCATCCATCCATCCATCCATCCATCCATCCATCCATCCATCCATCTACCTATATGTCTACCTGTCTGTCTGTCTGTCTGTCTGTCCATCTATCTAACTGTCTACCTATTTATCTGTGTGTCTGTTTGTCTGTCTATCTACAGTAGGGGCAGGCAAAGAGTATTGCAAGAAAAACACTCCCGGAGTAAAGTTGCTTGTCTGAGAGCAGCTTTATGTTTTATATTATTTAAAGATTTTAAAAGTCTTTAATCCAACTGAAAGGCTAATTATTGTCACCCTGAGGGTTTGCCAACAGTGAGGCTTCCTATCAGATGAATGAACCTCAGTACACGAACGTGTTGACACACAGATGTACTGGTAGCCACATAATGTGGAACTGACAAAATTCTGAAATAAAATGGGCATAAGCGCGTCCACATACCTGTGGCTAGTGCTGAAAGAACTCTTGTACTGTGGGATTATTTGTGTACTTTAAACTCTGAAACTTTTTAAATTGTGCTATAACTTCTACCATGTACGTTATATGTTCTGAAATGCTTCACGCCACATATTATTTTTATGGATTAAATTGAAGCTGAATCTGCCTTTATATCTCAGGGGGATCGAGGCTATAACGGTTCCACAGGAGCACGTGGACCTCCAGGTTTTGGCATCAAGGGTGAAAAGGTATTATGTGATAAAAGCTGGGTTTTCTGCAATGGAATAAATAACACAACATAACAAACAAACACTTTACACCTCAATTAAATGTGCAGTGAGTCTATTTGACTGGGTTTGGTGCATGTGTGTGAAACTTGTACGTTACTAATGGGTGGGTTATAAGCTCATTAGAGTCGTAGCTCCAGTGTGATGCTAATGAAGCAGATTCTGGACACCAAACATGCCTTGGCTTACTACAGTAGTGGGCAAAAGTCTGAGACCACACTGAAAAGATGGGATTATTATTATTAGTATGACCAGTGTTGGGCCAGTCATTATAACTAGTATAATAATAAATAAATAATACATTTAGTAGTTATTGAAGCTAAGTTATAAGTTATACGTCGATTAATTATATTTTTCTAATTTGGGTAGATATTAGTCCCAGCCACTTTATTTTTTTAAATAAAATATTCTTGTATTGGCCACAGATATTGGAAAATACTGGATATCAGCTTTGGGCTACAAATCCCATATTGTTGTGTCCCTAATTATTATTATTGCTGATGTTATATTTATTAATATACATATATATATATATATTAGACCTCACTAACCCACATGAAACTTGTGATTGTAGCCATTTGTGACAGATATGGAATAAAGATTTTTGTTTTCCTAACTGGGCATGTCTCTTTGTGCTAGCACCCCCTAAAGTGGGGAAGACACAAAACATTTTTTCTTCAGTAGCTTAAAAAATTATGAAAATCTTATGGAAAGTTGGCCTCTAGGGCCGAGTTCATTATAACTCATTTGTGGAGAAGCACTAGCTAGTGAACAACAATGCAAATCAATGAAAAATCAAACCCTTTACTAGCTCATGTACTGTAACGTAAACGTTCAAACTTAACTGACACACTGCATCACTACTACATTCTTAGGGGGCATGTTAAATTTTGTGGATTTAATCTATGGGGGTTTCCTCCCTTTTAATATGGTGTGCATTCACACAACACTTGTGTGGATGTGGTATGTTAATCAAATGCTTCTGCAAAAACTTGTGGAGCTTGAGTGTGTGCTACGTGTTTATAAATTGTCTAAAAACATAATTTGCAATAGAAAAACGTTGTATTATAAATAGAAAGTATTATAAAATAAATATTATAAAAAGAATTAATTAAAAACAGAAGGTTTGTCACTAGTGGTCTCAGACTTCTGGCCCCCACTGTATGTTTTGGGTAACTGTATTTGAAATTTTGCTGAACTTTAAAGCATTAAATGTTATTTCTTTTACCTGATTGCATTCAACAGGGTAACATAGGGCCTCCTGGGTCATCTGGTCCGGTGGGGGCTCCTGGATTAGGAATTCAAGGAGAAAAGGTTTGTAACTGTAGTCTGTAATATTGAGTACTATGGTGACATAGTTGACTGAACACATTAAAGCTGTTCACATTTTTTTTGCATTTCCACTGGTCCATTTAGGCTTCACACAATGTAAAGCACAGCTGCTATATCCATATGATATAGAAAATATCAAAAAATAAAATATACACAAAACATATAAAAATAAAAATGGAGAAAATTGAGAGACATGGTGTTCTTATGCTTTTGGGCAACAACAATATAAAAAATATAAAAATATGCAATGTTTTAACACAAAAATTGCAAATATGACTTATGTTTCACTTTTTGTTGTCCACATATATAGGGAAATCAGGGACCTTTGGGGTCTCCTGGCCAAAGAGGTGTCCCAGGTATAGGAATCATTGGCGAAAAGGTGATAATGTAAAATGTTCCTTTAACCTCAATGACACTGATGCAGTACAAATCAAGAGAAAACACCAGAATAAACCTGTTTCTGCTGGTTGTTAGGGGGTCCGTGGCTTTTCTGGAGAGCCTGGAATACCTGGAGAGAAAGGTGTTGGAGAACCGGGACCCAAGGTGAGTACAATGGTTTTTCACATACTGAAATGGAAAGACAATTGAGAACCTTCCTAAAACATAGGAAATCAAGGTCAGTAGATTAGGGCTCACTGTGTAATGTTATACCACAGACCAAAGCTAGTAACAGCTTACACTCAGACCTACTCAACAGTATTATGAAAAGTAACATGAACATTTTTTTAGAGCTTGGAACATGGGAAAAACGTGAGGGTAGAATTGTCAGATAATGTGTTATTCATGTTTTGCCACCAATTAGTTTGAGCTGAACAGTTCATACATTATTTAGAACATTCCATTCTGTGTTATAGGGTGATGTTGGACCTCAGGGTGTTCCAGGTGAGCCAGGTGATCCAGGAGAAGATGGACCCATTGGGCCAAAGGTTAGTATTTACAAGACAATTTTAACCAAGTGAATGAAAAACAAAATTTCTGCAATACTCAAAAAAATTAATATTTGGGGCTCATGAGCTCAGGTTTCACCCTACTTCATGGAGATGATGAGTTTTCTCCTGCCCTGGTAAGTTCGAGGGTGCATAATTGGCTTGGCGCCCTCTAGGTGGGCCAAACTAACAAACAAACAAAGTGACAAACATTTGTCATAATCTCATATAGGCTTCTCGTTTCTGTAGGGTGAAATAGGCTTTCCTGGGTCAAGAGGACAAGATGGACCACCGGGTAAAGGGCTTCCTGGAGAGAAGGTATATGTGAGGTCCTGCCCAATAGAGGACAATGAGTTTCAGTAGACAAGATTATGTCAAAAGAGATATGTTTTATTCTTGAAGGGAGACAGAGGAGAGAGAGGAGCAAGAGGACTTCCAGGACCCAGGGGACCAACCGGCTCAGTTGGTGAAAAGGTGAAATGCAACAAAACCAAATAACAGAGCATTTAAACAAATACTATCCAACAAAGTAAGAGATTATGAACCTGAACTCTTGTTTTTACTAAAATAGGGAAAACCAGGGGGGTTTGGGCCTCCTGGAATGATTGGTCCTCCAGGAAGGGGTATACCAGGAGCTAAGGTAACTGAAAGGAGATTCATTTTTGACTGGAAAGCAACAATCCAACAAGTATAATGTAGGATTAGGATTTTCAGACAGTACAGAACAAACATAGACTTCAACTTATTCTCGCATAGAAAACTATATTAGTTGTATTGTCCTGGGTGTCATTTTTAGAGACGAAGAGAAAAGAACACATTCCTGTCCTCAAAAGTGAATAACAAAAATATGGCTAAAATATGGGCCAAATGTCACGAGAAAGTCATGTGAAAGAAAAAAACAGCTTTAAAATTGTGCATAAATTGCCAAATAACTAGTCTTTTTCCAGACCACGTGTGACATAATTAGGTGAGCTAACTTGGCTTTAATTAATGTGTGTGTTTGCATTTTCTGTAGGGGGACCCTGGACAACCTGGTTTTCCAGGACCTGTTGGGGAAACAGGAACAGGGATACCTGGGCCTAAGGTCAAATCTTGAAAAAGAATTCCTGCTAAATGCACTTATTTATTTGACAATCCTGAATACACTGAAATCCATTGTCTTCGAAGGTGGTGTACAAAGTGACCACACTTGGCCATGCAATACACAATCTCATGCATCCAGTCATTTGGTGGGAATGAGTAATTAACTGACTGGGCCCCGTTTTGCACCAGCAGAAAGTGTGATGCAAAGTGTGTTTGCTAGTTTAATACCAGCTCATTCCTCTAGTTTACACAATATAGGCATATTTTCTAAATTTCAGGTGATTTTGCATGTTTCATCATTAGGCAGTGAAATGACAGTGCGCGTTTGACCAAAAACTACGCCTAAAGTCAGTGGCGTATTATTAGACCATATTTAAGTGGCATGTTCTAGGAAAGTGCAGGTGCACGATGCTCATTACAGACACAGGTACATGCTCAAGGTTCACTTATGACACTTGAAAGGCTTAGGTGGAACCGTGCTGCTCCTGTGAATGATGTGCTCACACATTTTTACTTTGCATTTTTGCTTTGGCCAAAAACTGATCTGGTTTACCAGGTATGTATATTATAATAGCAATCCACCATAACTCATGCGCCCCTGGCTTTAGAAGTTGACGTGATGTGCCCTTTTGATTTATTGCAAGTTAAGCCCAAAACACACCTCTGAATAACTAAGAGCATTAGGACAACACTGGTGCAAAGTCTGCTTTCTGCGCTGTCAAAAAATAGCAAAATAAAGGTAACACAATCTGCATTAGATCATCAAACTAGAGCCCATTATCTTTTAAACTGAGCAAGACAGTTTAAGGGTGGACAGATCAATCCAAGTATCAATAGTATTGATATCAACGTTGGTACTGGAATTGGATCAATACATTAATTTCAGTTTCTCTCCTCTATGTTCAGGACATTGCACCCGTTTCATCAAGAAGTAGACATGTCTGTGCAAATACAGCACCTTTCACATCTTGCATGCATACTTTGCTGCTCCTCCCCTGTTGCTCCATTGTGATTCATCACATGGTTCAGCTGCACTACGCAGTGAGCGAGCGAGTGATGGCATGGAAGAGAGAGAGAGTGGAGCATTGCGTGGAGATACCTTACAGCTGTAAATGACAACATTGCGAACTGCGTGTGTGTAATGTGTGTAGTAAGGCTGCTTGCAAATAATGAGTGAGTGATTACTTAAAGTGAGTGGGCGATGATGAGGCACTGAAATGTGACCTCTGCAATTAACCCGTCCGTGTAGGAGCAGTGGGCAGCTGACGTGGGGAACGCTCTGGGGAGCTGTGCTTGGGGAGGGTACCTTGCTCACAGGTACCTCCGTTGTACTTGTACAGGACTGGGAATTGAACCAATGACCTTCAGAGAAGTGTAATAGAAGAAAATAATTTAATGTTGCTATTGTATTATTGTTTCAACAAAAAAAAACCTGAAGCTTAAAGGACCTGCTCGTGTGCAAAGTGAAAATGTGCCAGCACATCATTCACGGGAGCAGCACTGTTCCACCAAAGCCTTTTAAGTGTCATTATTGCACTTTGAGTGTGTTTCTGTGTCTGTAACGAGCGCTTTACTAAATCATTCCACTTAAATGTGGTTTAACAATGAAGTGAAAGTGACTATTTGTCATTGTGAACACACTCAAGCACCACAACAAAATGTTACCTCTGCATTTAGTCCATCACACATGCACCGGCAAGGAGCTATCAACAGCGCCCAGGCAGCAGTGTAGCGGGATGGTACTTTGTTCAAGGGAACCTTAGTGGTGCCCGGTCCGGGACTTGAACATGCGACCTTCAGGTCCCAAATGCAATGTCCTAACCACTAGGTCGCCACTGCCCTAATACTCCACTGACTTAAGATGTCATTTTGGGTAAAAAAATGCAATGTCATTTCACTGCCCTAAAATAGCAACACGTTGCTATTTTAGGGCCTCGCCTCATTTAAAAAGCACCACTCCTGTGAGAGAACAAATGAACAAAATCACTTGTTCTTTTGAAAACGTGTGCACATAGCATGAAATAGAGGAATGTGCCAAAATGAAACTAGCTAACTATTTACACTTTCCGCTGGTGCTAAATTGGGCCCCTAGTGTTTTGTCGTTGAGTTCTCTGTTGCTATTTCTTACCAGGTTGAATATTCACCTCTGTAAAGCTTGTCCAACCTGGCAACAGTAGCTATGAACACATTTGATGAACTGCTGTCTACAACTGTTGTTTGATGTCATGCAGCTAAACCGATTCTTGTTCTTAAGGGTGAAAGAGGACTGCCTGGACCTATGGGACTACCCGGGCCAAAGGGAGATGGCTACCCTGGAATACCTGTAAATAGGTTTCTCTTACTATGAACTACAGTGCGGTCCACTAGCCAATCCACATTTTTGTTCTCAGCTACATTATCCAGCTGCAGAGGAAACTGTATGGATAGGATCGTTCATAGTTTGCTGTGTTCTCTGTGTTGATGTCCTTTATGTAATCTGTAGGGACCCCCAGGAGCCCCAGGGCTAATGGGAGAGATGGGGCCAGAGGGGAAAGGCCTACCTGGATCAAAGGTACTCAGCCATTCAGTTTCCGCTCTGAGACAATTACATTGTGTTGATCTTACCATTGAAATGAACATCATTCAGTTAAGACTGTGTGAAAAAAATTGTGGGCGGAGCATGTATCATGTGATTGACTGTACAAATACATTCAACAAGGGGGGGAACTTTACAGACTGCCCTAAACTAAAGTAAAGAGAAGCTAATGGATCGTAGCAATTCACAGAAACACCTAAAAAATTATTATCTGCTTAAATTAAAAGGCAGTTGGGCTTGACCCTGATCCTTAAAACGTACTAAAGAACCAGTGCCCTATGGATATTAACATGTGGCCAGCAATCCTGAAATCTATTGTTTATAGGCATTCAGACTCAGCTTTGTCTATATCCCCGACCAATGTCGTAATTAAGTATCAGGAAACCCCTATGTACATACACCACTGATTGGGTAAGTTGTAAGTATCACTGTTGAGTCCAACTGCTTCTAATTTAAGCAGATTATTTTGTTTGTTGTACTTCTAGTTGCACAGTCCCCATCCTGAAGGCAGCCATGTTGCAGCATGCTTTACCACTCAGTGACATCAATGCATATTAACCATTATAACGCTAATGTGCAAAAGTTTGGGCGCCCTGGTCAAGTTGTATGTGTGTTAAAGTCAAAAGATGAACAAATCCTTTAAAGAGAAGGTTCTTCTGCAAACTTGAATATATAATATCTAGAGTTTAATATAATAGGGAAAAAACAACCGAATGAACAGAAATCGTGTTCTAAAATAAGCACAAAAACTCCACCTTTCCTGTAGAGGGCGTTTTTGTTATTAAGAGGAACTTATTTTCACTTAATGACGTTTTGACGGACTTACCAGTACTTTTTCTTATGGACATTTTCTTCCATAGGGAGATCGAGGCCTTTTAGGTCCTCCAGGGCCAGCTGGACCACCAGGCATTGGGCAGACAGGCCCAAAGGTCAGCTATTTCACCCTTATGCAAGACCTTATTTGTACATAACCTCACCCTCAGCAGATCAGCAAAGAGACTGACTTAAAAGTCAATGGCATCACTGCATTACATCTGAATTTAGAATTACATCAGCTTTCAATGATCATGGCTTTGAACTATTTTTCTGACACCAGAATGCCAGTCGTTTGCAGCCGGCTTTCTAAATCTCTCGTTCTGACCTCTAGGTGGCTCTAATGCAACATCTGTGATGAGCTTGAGGATATTTTGCATAGTCAAAAGCCAAACCCTCAGTCTCATTAATGCTCTTGGATTCCTGATACCAGATGCTTTCGTTGAACTTGAGACATGCCCATACAGCAAATACTCTTGCACATATACAGCCGCTGACCTATTTATACAGAGAAGAATTGACACTGATGTTTTTTGCAGGGTTCGACTGGTCAGACTGGTCCACCTGGTCAACCAGGGCTGCCAGGAGAGGGCATCCAAGGACCAAAGGTCAGCTGATTTTATGATAGTGTGCGGATTTCTCAGTATTTTAGGACTTTCAGTGTTTCAGACTTTAGGTGCATGATTTTTTTAAAAATAATATAAATATGAATCACAAACTCAGGTTATTAATAAGCTCTTTCCCATAACAAAGCAAACTCTGTTGTCATGGTCATGTAGCTGTCATTCATAGAAATAAAAAACCAAAAGACATTGAACAGACGCAGCCTGAGGAGCTGGAATGAATGTTAACTTTCTGAATGTCCAATGTTGACGTCTACTACAATATTGCATGAGGTGCAATTATTTGGACAATTGGAACGTTCTGCTACAACAGGCAACCGAACCAAAATTGAGTTTGACAACTTTTTCTTAAACGTCCACAGATTTTTTTTTCCACACAAACTTTCTAGCCAGATGTTGAACTGAATATTGATGTCCTGGGGGGTGGGGGTGGGGTGGGGGGGGGAGTGAGCATGTGTAATGGGTTGAAGATGTTTGGGTATTGACAACAGAGAACCGACAAACACTAGGCAAAAACTAAAATAGGGACAGGTGATGAGGGCGGAGACAAGGCAGGGCTAAGTCAAAACAAAACATGAGCACATGAGGAAGGTAGCACATGGCTAAGGCAACATAACAGAGCCAGAAAGGACAAGACGAATCCTCACAGCATGCACATTGTACAGACATACAGATATGGGCACTCAAGGCTCATTGATGCATGTAGGGAGTGAAGGCTAGCCTGTCTGGTCTGATCCCACAGTAGAGCTACTGTGGTGTAAAAAGTGATGCTGACTCTGATAGAAAGGGGTCAGAACACACAGTGCACCACAGTCAGAGCTGTTCCAGCAGAATGAAGGGGACCAACACGAGGGGCTTGACATTTGGAGCTGAAATATTTTTGCTGACATGAGGGTGGAGGCAAAACGTTTCTTCAGCACTGCTTGGTTACTAGCCAGACAGCGGTGCATGGTTGTCTGTCAGAGCAGACCAATGGTATTTTTTATAGGGCACATTTTGAACATTTTTGAATACTGGGGGGTGTGTCCAGCTAAAAAATCTAATTGACACAGTTTCCCCCCTCAACTTAAACAGTCAAACAGTCCAAACAAAACACATGTGACTGTAAAATGTAAATTTGATCTTTAATTTCAATACGTTTATTTTAACATGCTCATCTACATTTGTCCAGGGAGATCCTGGATACCAAGGATTACAAGGCCCAAGAGGACCCACTGGAGAGGGTATTCCCGGGCAAAAGGTGAGTGTGATGGGCCTACAGTCTAAGTTCATGTGCTACTTCATAAAAAGACCTCATCTTCATCCTTTCTGCTCCACTGTTTGCAGGGGGACCGCGGGTTCGCAGGCGAGAGAGGACGAAAGGGGGACAAAGGAGGCCAAGGGGACAACGGACAGACAGGGCCTGTGGTAAACAGTCTAGGAAAAGCATGTTTAGGGGTTGTGAAAAGTAATTTTGGCTTTTAGCCATTAGTAAATTAGCAAGAGCCCATTTATGCACTGCAATCTTTCATTTATTTTTAAACAGTCGAAGTCAGAAGAAATAGCGGTAATCAGTCGTAAAAATAAATAATAAAAATAATCATTATTTTTCCCTTAATGATTCAAGTCGAGTTGAGAAATGACGGTTAGATAGTTAAACTTTTAACCGATATCATGGGTCTTATTTTGCACCGGCGGAAAGAGTGACCCAAAGTGGTTTAACGTGTGTCTCACCAGTGCATCCCTCTATATCACGCACATTTAAAAAATAACAAAACTCAAAAGGCTTAGTGCTGCTCATGAGCAGGTCGGTCTCCTCGCCAAAAACTGATCTGGTTTACCAGGAAAACCAATCGTGTTAACTAGAAAAACGCATCCGATTTACAAGGTAAATGCGCCATTGTAATCCACTGTGGCTCATGTGGCCCTGCCTTTAAAGGGGAGGGGATATGCCATTCTGATTGGTTTATTGCATGTTAAGGCCAAAACACACCTCTGATCTATTAAGAGAGATAAAACAATCTTTGTGCACCTTGAGCTGGTGCAAATTCTGATTTTTCAAACATTAAAATAGCAAATTGGATTTGGACACAGCCATAAATGTTAGTTGCTCCTTACGCTATAAGCTTTCCGTTAGCTTGTCCAACTAGAGCCATATGTTTGTGATTCTAAGTAGAAAGAAGTTTCTATGTAAAAGTTACTGCTGGGTGTACAAACATTTTGCCATTTTGTCAACTTTAACAAAACAAAAGGGAAACATTTGTGCAAACACAAACATGTTTATACCGAATCAAATGTAACTATTGATTTAACTGTAAATTGCATGTGATTATATTTAAAGCATCAACGTCTTGAAAATGTTAATTACGTTTTTGAAATGAACTTAATATAGCATGTAAACGAACTTTACACTTTACTTCTCACTCCATACAGAACATAAACATAGAACACAATCTTTAAAAAGCCCATTTTGATTGAATTGCTTTTGTGATGATGTGGTGAGGTGTTGTGTGATGTTTTTGTTGTTTTTAATTTGCCTTTATTTATTTATTTATTTATTTATTTATTTATTTTGCTTGTTAGGGTAGACCAGGACAGAAGGGAGAACCTGGTCTTACTGTAAGTGATGTCAGGAGACAGGGTAATTTCTGTGCTGATATTTGACCTAATCATTGATGTCAGATGTCTCTTTTGCCCTTCTTAATGTCTTCTTGTGTCTCGCAGAGGGAGGAAGTTATCAAATTAATCAAATCCGTTTGTGGTGAGTGAATGAGGACATTTATCCCCAGATTTTTTTTTATCAAAAGTTTGGAGATACAGCTTTTTAAAATGTTTTCAATCTGAAAAAGTCAGATTTTTTTGGGACCACAGTACTTCAAGAATGGTGCATTTTAACCACATGAACCCGGGACTAGTTAAAAAAAATGAACACTGTCCAATGATATTGTGTTAGCATCAGTTGTGAAACATGTGGTCGTGCATCATATAGTAACTCTGAAAAAGCACATGCTAGCCTTTACCCTCCCAGTGCTGGTGGTATCCTCTCCTTGTAAGTGGTTGAATTTTGACACTAAATTGGGAAGAAAGTTTTTAAAAATGAAGAAAAAATGGTGGAATTCCCTGTAGGCAAAATCTTTGCAAAATAGGGCTGTGCATTATATCGTATGTTAATCATGATATTGACCCTGTGATACTTATGTTGCAGAAGGCTGTTGTATGCAATTAGTCACTGCTGTTTCACAGAAGTCAAATAGTCCATAGTATCTCAAAGCAGAAAAAAATGTGTGAAGATCTGAGCCACTTTGACAAGGGCCTTATCGTGATGACTACACGACTGAGTCAGAGCCAAAATGGCAGGACTTGTGGAGGGTCCCTGGTGTGCAATAGGCAGTACCTACCAAGAGTAATCAATGAAAGGACATCTGCTGAATTAGCAACACGATCATGGGCACCCATGGCTCACTGATGTCTGGCCTGTCTGGTCTGATCCCAAAAAGGAGCTCCTGTTGCATAAAATCTTAATGCTGACTCTGATAGAAAGGGGTCAGAACACACAGTGCACCACAGTCAGAAATGGCTT